>PVJH01044092.1:0-13200 GCA_004026705.1 Nesogale talazaci | reverse complement strand
TTTACTTGGTCATATTTGGAGTGTCTTTTGAACCTAGCTTCCCAGCCTTTTGCAAGTTCTCCCAGGATGTTTTGCTTCCACTCATCAGGTAGGTCTTCAGTATCTGACGGTGTTTTGAAACTATGCATGAGGTTTCCAATAGCTACTTCCTCCAAAGTGGGCAGCTGAGTCCTTTTTTGTAGTTTGCTCTTAGTCTGGAAACGCTGGTGAAACCTATTTGCTTGATGTGATCCTGCTGACATTTTGAAATAACAGTGAGGTGTCTTCCAGCACCACTGACACACAAAAGCCCTCTGTGCTGCTGAAGATGGTGTTTGCCAGGAACATGTCTTGGTTTTGCACACTTCTCTCGTGTGAACTATAGCTTCATTCCTATCTCCAATGCAATAGTTTCCATCTTCTTCCTTCTTGTCACCAACTTTGCTTTCCAGTTGCCAATGATTGCTAATGCATTTTGGATTTCATGTTTGATCCATTTCAGACTGAGGACTTTGGTAGAAGTCTTCAATTTCTTCATCACCTAACTGGTGAATGGTGTATGGATTTGAATAACAGTTGCATGTGTCGTGATGTTACATTTTAATTAGGCTCTTCTATTCATACTCCTGCTTCCTCACACACATCATATGCAGTGAGTATATACAAATGACTAGAGAAGGAATAGGCAAATAAGGTGTAGAATGCTCTAAGTCTGAGATTAGTCAGTTTTGCCATTCTGCTGGTTATAAGATTGAGAATTAGGGACAAGGGATCACAGGCTCAGCAGTTAAAAAATGAGCCACCAAGAGAGTGCGTGTAAAATCCATAGTTGAAGTGCTGGAGGCAGCAGATGAATGAAAGGGAGCAATATGAGAAAGGTCCACAGTGTGACTCACTTCTTCTGACTCTAGAAGAAATGCGGGCTGAGGCCCGGTGGCATAGTGGTTGGGCGCGGGACTGCGGCCCACTGGGATGGAGGTTTGATTCCAGCTCCACGGAGCAAAGGCTGGGATTCCTAGTCCCACCACCTGAGGGCGGTGATGCCCCCTCCAAAAAACAAAAAACAAACAAAAACAAAAAGAAATGCATAACTTCAGGAACAAAGGAAAAGTTTAATAAAATACTAAACTATGTACTTCAAGAAATGTGAGTGTATTCTTAATTCATTAAAAGTAATGCAATAGGGAAAATCAGAGAATAAGAAAAATTAAAAATGCAATGGAAACTATATAGCATTTAATACAAGGGTTGAATGCTGCTGCTGCTGGTGCCAATCAGTCAGTTCTTACTCACGGGAACCCTTTGCACACCACAGCGAGACAGAACCCAGACCTGCATCATCTTGCAGTTGTTCCTATGTGTGAGCACATTGTGGCAGCCACAGTGTAAATCCATCTTGTCTCTCCCCTTTTCATGGCCCTGATTGCTACCTATGCTACCACATATGATGCCCTTTTCAGAGACTAGTTTCTCCTAACATGTCCAAAATATGTCTGTGGGATAACAGTGACCCAGTTGATATTCACAATTAAATTACATGATCCATTTGGCACAGCAGCCCCCACCTTCTCTACACCAGACACACCCGGAAAAGAGGCAACATGCCCAGGCCACATGCTCCTACCCACTTGTTTGTCTGGAGTTACTATGTCCTGAACAGCCATGCCTAGTAACACAATAGGCCCATCTATCCTTTGGCTAAGTGATGAGTTCATATGGAAAGCTTTCCTGTCTTGGCTACAATAGTAAAGTTTCAGCCCAGTCTTACCTGTGTGATGAGTTTTCTGCTCAGGGGGTTCATATGGTTTGCTCCATTCTGATTTTTCAAGTCCACTGTCTTCTAATGGCACCCTGCAGGTTAAGACACTCTGCACAGTCCTGTGGAAACCCTAAAGTCTTCCCACTCTCCTCTGGGCTGCTGGAAGTCGCTGTTGCTCCTTCAGGCTCACTCTCAGGCCAGTGTTCATTCTGCGTGCTTGGCAAGCTCAGATTCTCCAGGTGGGTGTGTAGGGGCAGGGGGCACAAGGCAGATGCTCGGGGCCTCTGCCACTGAGACTCCTTTGGAACTGGTGAACTCCAGGATCATTGGGTGGAAAACATTTGGCCACGAATCCTTCTGTTTGTTATACTTCCTTATAATGGCCACAGGCATTAAACACCCCAACTGAGCCCTTTGGCCTCACATAAGGCTTGGGAGCCTGGGAGTTTGTCAACCTGGCTATGTTCTCACCTCCTCTCCATAACCCATGCCAGTCCACTACCTTTGAGCCCATTCTACCTTGTAGGGCAGGCAGCAACTTCCCTATAGAGTTTAAATCCTCACGGGCCATCCTCAAAAAGAGCAGGTGGCAGTTTCTCACCATCAGCCCTTGTTAAAGTGACTCACTCGAGTCAGGATGCACCACTTAGGTGGCTGCCCACTTTTATATTTGTGCAGGATACCAGAATCTAAGTACCAGGAACTGGGGGATGGGCCTCGCACACACAGTGGGGCATGGGGCTTCTTCAAGAGAAAGCCAACAACACAGGTAAGTGGGACTTTACCCACTGAGTACATTTATATCAAACTTTCTTGATAACCCACACTCAGCACGACAGGATTGTACGACTGCACTGTTTCTTGTAACATCTACTCCACACGGTCAAACCGCTAATGACATACAACCATGCTCACTTGTCAGTTTGTGCTACTGTAGGGCTCGTGTGTTGCTGTTGTACTGGAAGCTATGGCACTGGTATGATAAAGTAGAGCAGGGTCACCCAAATGAAGCAGGTTTCTTTGGAGCTGCCAGAAAAAGGGCAGTTTATGAAAAAGGAACTGTCTACTCATTACTGAGGAAGTAGCCACTGATATATCTTATGTCGAGCATGATGACTTAGTGCATGGAAACCAGCATTGTTGGAGCCAGTGCAGAAGGATGGGCCCATCTGGAGGGAAGGTGCTCAAGGTGTGACCAACAGAGAGCTGTTTTCTCAAAGTAGAGTCAGCCATGGTGACGTGAACACAACAAAACCTATGAAACTGAGCCCTTCGGGACCTTCATTTGCTGAAGGTCCACAGCTGCAAACATCTCTAGTGAAAAGAACTGGAATGTACAAAGCCTGCCTCTAGGAAATTGGAAGTGATCACAAATGAAATGGAACACATAAAGATAGACATCGCAGGTGTTAGCTGAAATGGACAGGCGTTTGCCATTGTGGGTAGGAAAATCATAGGGTTTGCTATTTACACAGAGAACAACACAATCAAGAGGAATGGAGTTCATTCCTAGTCAAAGAGGATATTGCACACACATTCATGGAGCAAAATATTGTCTGACATGGATTATTGTCTATCTGCATACAAGGAAATCAAATCAGCAAACAAATTTCCAAGTTAATGGGCTATCATAAAAGCGAGTGCTGCAGACATTAAAGAATGCTTCCAAGTTCTTCAATGAAAAATCAATTAAGATGCAATGATAATGTATAATGATTGGAATGCAGTAGGTGGAAGCAAAGAGGAAGAAACAATACCTGGAAATTATCACCTCTGTGATTGAAATGAAGCTGGAGAATGCATGACAGAACTTGGCAGGAACAATTGATCCATAGCAAATACTTTCTCCTCAGCAACACAAAGGCACAAGTGGATTTCTCCAGATACAATGTGGGTAAATAAAACTGGCTACGTCGTTGGAAAAATATAGATGCTTAATATCAACCAGGCAGCGGTAACTGTAGACACAACAGTCATCACTGATAGGCAAGTGGAATACAATGAAAACAACTTAACGAGAACCAAACACGACTTGGATAACATTCCACCAGAATTCTGAGGAAATCTTAACACTAGGTTTTCTGCATCGACAGTAGTGTTACAAAACCCGACTAACTGTGGGATGACATTGAGACCAACACTCATGAAGAAAGGAAAAGCTCTCTAACAAGATGGGAATTAGAGAAAAGACCAAAGTGGATGACAGAGGACACCCTGGAGCATGCTCACAATTTGAGAGTAGCAAAGCCACGTGGATGAAATGAAATCAAATTGCTGAACCAAAAAAAAAATCAAAGGGATTCTGGGGAAGACAAAGCAAAATATGGGAGTGAAATGTGCAAAGCCCAATAGTTAGCAAACTGAAAAAGAACACACCCAGTATATCCAACATATGTTTATCTTGAAAGAACTCTAGAAAAACTTCAAACTATGAATTGTGATACTGAAATATTCTGTGAGAAAAATATTGAATGATACAGAAAGCATCATAAGAAGATGGATGAGGGGCTGAGCCCCGGTGGCGTAGTGATTGTGCGCGGGACTGCGGCCCACTGGGATGGAGGTTCAATTCCAGCTCCACGGAGCAAAGGTTGGGCCTCCTACTCCTACCAGAAGAGGGCAGTGATGCCCAAAAAATAAAACGAAACAAAACAACAAAAAAGAAGATGGATGAATGCACATCCCATGTCCAACAGAATGCCGACATTCCACCATTTCAGGAGGAAGCACTTGAGCCAGAACCAATAAGGCTGAAGGAAGAAGAACTGGGGACACACTGAATGTCTCCGTAAAACACAAGACTTCAGGGATGGTTGGAATAACAACTGAAATGCTTCCAGAAGCTGAGGAAGCAGTGGAAGCACTCACTGGTCTATACCAGGCAACTTGAGATAGAACTACTTGATCAACTAACTGGAAGAGATCCAGAGTTGTACTCAATCCAACGAAAGCTGACACAGCAGAACACTCAAATTATTAAAAGCTTTCATTGATATCACATGAAATCATGTGAAATTTTGCTGAAGATCACTCAACAAGGTTTGTAGTGATAGGGAAAAGCCAGAGATTCATGGATCTTGGCTCAAACTGGACAATATCAGAAAGATATTTACTTTTGTTTTGTGAACTATGCTAAGGCATTAGACTGTGCATATCATAACCTACTATGGAGAGCCTTGACAAGGATGAGATTTCTAGACCCCATCCTTGTGCTCATGAGGAACTTGGATATGGATCCAGTGTCTGCTGCTGTGTGCACATAACAAGGAACCACTGTATGCTTTATAATCAGGACGATGTGTGTCGGGGTTGTATTACTCACCCTACTTCCTCAATCTGTATGCTGAGAAAATCATCAGAGAAGCTGGGCTCTGTGAAGCAAGGTGAGACATTAGGATTGGAGGAAGGCTTATTAACAACCGGATATATGCAGATGACGCAACCTTATTGCTGAATTTGGGAAGACTTGAAGCAAATGCAGTTAGAGGGTTGGGGTCTGGCCCATCTCCGTGCCTGTCAACCTTTTCTTTCTAAGTTGTTTCTTCTATTAAATTGAATACATGTCAGTGTAATTGTACCCGAGACAGAGGTTCAGTGCATTTCTGGAAATCTGTAATAGATGTTATCTAGAAAAAAGTGCAGCCTTCAGAATGGATTGCAGCAGAATGTTAATAATACTCAAACGTTCACAACTGGACCACAGGTAGCCATCACGATTAAAGAGGAATGGATTAAAAATTTCAAGAATTTCGACTTATTTATATCCACAATAAAGGCTCATGAGTATCACAGTCAAGAGATAAAGTGGAGGGAGAGAAAGAGAGAGAAAGTCTGCCTTGCATTTGGTAAACCTGCTGAACAAGATCCCTTGAGAGTACTGAAAAGCAAGAATGGTTTTTTGAGGACCACGGTCTGCTTGGTAGGAACAATTTTATTTCACATGGCCTAATACGCTTATGAAAGGTTGGCATTGAATAAGGAAAATAGAAGAATCGATAGGGTTGAATTGTGGTGCTTGCGAAGAATATAGAAAGTAAAACAGATTGTGAAAAGGGGAAACAATTCCGTCTTAGAAGAAGTGCATCCAGCATGCATGTGAGAGAAGAGGAGGGTGAGACTCTGCCTTACATACTTTAGTCATGTTATCAGCAGAGTCCCGGACGATGGACAGCGTGCTGGGTCACACAGAGGGCCAGTGACAGAGAGGAAGTCTCTGAGTAGGAAAGAGTGACGCGGCGTCTGCCACAATGGGTTGAAACTTTGGAACCACTGAGCGGATGCCTCAGGATCAGACAGTGTTTGAATCTGTTGTGCATGGTGTCGTCGTGGGCCTGACCCGATAGCTCAAGGACCCTTAAGCACAACTGGCATAGAAATATTTGTTTTGCTTTGTTTCACGTGTACGGCTTGGTTTTATTTGCTTCTTTAACAAATCCAATCTTACCAGTTCCCTACAGGACATCAAATGCAAAGTAATTCCACTTTTATATTTTTCTCCTAGTAATACCATTAAAGGAAGAGGAATCCCCTCCATTGGCTTGAGGCCATCTATGCTTTAAATAGAGGCACATCTACTCCTCACTGCGTCTTGGGTAGGGTGTAGCATTGGCCTTACAGCTCTACACTGCTTTTATTCACATAATGGTATGTGCTGAGGATCACTTCCTGTGCGTGGACAGAGATCTCTATCAAGAGAGAGCTCATTTAATCAATCTTGTGTTGAGAAAAGGAGCCCTGGTGGCAAGGTGGTTCTGCATTGGGCTGCCATCAGGGAGACGGAAACCACCAGCTGCTCCCAGGGAGACAGACAGGACTTTCTACTCTGTTTTCACAGTTAGGAGATGGGGAAGTCACAGGGGCAGGGATACCCGGTCCTATAGGTTTGCTGGGAGGTGGCATCGACCCGAAGGCAGTGAGGGAGCTGATTGGCTGCTGGGTTGTGTTGATGAGTCTCTATGATGCTGTCAGTCTCTTGCAGATACTACCGGGCATTGTTTCCTTGTGTTGTACATCGGTTTATAATGGGGCTGAAACAACTCCCCTGACCCAGATTGAGTCCACCACGAGAATGTACTGGTTCAAAGTGCAGTCTTGGGGACGATTGCCCAAGTGCCTTTCATATGCACTACGCATCAGCAGTGACAATGTACCCTGAGAATTCTCCCCACTTTCGCCAACGGAACATGCAGACAGATGAGAGGACAGTCTGAAAGGAGGAAAATAGTATCATAGGAGGGCTGTCTTTATTGTTCTTATTTCGATGGATGAGTTTTCTCAAATTCCCCTGAAAGCAATTTTACAGAAATGTTTTCCCTAAGTAGAAAGAATGATGATTTTTTTTTCTCACTCTAGGAGAGAGGGTGGCAGGGATCTTCTGGCTATTTTATGACAATTCTTTTAAATTTATAAAGTGACTTTGGGAGGACTATGATATTGACCTTTCACATGCAAGGACATATACTAGGTTTGCCTATTAGTCAAGGGACCCTTTTTCAGCTGTTGTTGAAGGGATAGTGTATTACATACTCCAACTGTCAATGCTTATGAGATTTTCCCTTTGGTATATTAATTTTTCTTTATCCTTATGTATTTCTCTGTGTTTGTTTGGGTTTCTCATTTTTTCTTTTAAAAATTATTTATTTCACTTTTCTTTTCAGTACTAGTTGACACAATTAAGGAGCTAGGTATCCCGCTCTCGTTTCCAACATTAGTAGGAAAGGGTGTCGTTGACACAGTCAGTCTTGATGTTGACCTCTGGGCTGAGTTGTACCTACACCTTTTGATGTAAAAGTTGATGAAGCTTTCAACTCCTGCAAATATGGAGTGTCCTAGGTGTCGACTGGAACATTTCTACTCTGTCCTAAATTGTCGCTCTAAGCCTGAATCGACTTGAGGGCAGTGTGTTTATATTTTGGGTAAATGGCAGATTGCCTCAAATGCTTGCCTGCCAATCATCCTGTCTGTGCATTGAACCCATTACTTCAGATGTGCTAGGGAGAAGAGGGAACCGCCTTCTTGAAGATTCACTATTTTGGAAATCCTATATTCCAGTTCTTCTGTGCTCTGTGTGTTTTCTAGCAGTCAGACATTGATGGAAATGGAGGTCGGTACCTATGTCAAATGAGCCCATTCAATGTGACAAAGCCCTAAGTGCAGCAGTGATAAAGAAAATCGCCAAACTGAACAAAATACTCCCAAGTCCTGATCTATAAAAGGTATACTGCTTATAACCGGCATCCTCTGATTAGACTGTTCATGTATAATCTCTAAAATTTGAAGTAAAAGAGTGCCGACCTGTACTACATTCATAACACATTTGCTGACAAATACATGGGCAGCAGATCCAGTTGAAGATAAAGTTCATTTATTTGAACCACGAACCCATAGAATCAAATAGAAAAGAAATTCACTGAGGCTTAGAGAAAATTACACAAAAATATAAAAAATGTACAATGTTCATTCAAGCATTCAGTTGATGGAATGACTTGCTTCAATTTTCTAATACTTGAAAACAAACCAAAAGAAACATTAATGACTTTGACAGCAAACACACACATACAGATGTGCAGGCACATTTGGGGGACTATCCAAGGGGAAGTCTTATGTATAACAAACATCTAAATGATTAACAAGACACTCATTTAAACTAAGGGGTCAAAGCCCCTGTTATGTCATTTAAGTATTGCGTCAAACTACTGAGACTGAAGTGTACGAATCAGAGTCATCAAATAATCAGGGTTAAAAGATTACTTGAACTAAAGAGATCTCTTGTTGGTCCTATGACAATGAAGAGGAAATAAATTACTTATTTGAATTTTGACAAGTGTTTTACACATTTCAGCAATTAAAATAGTGCTGGAAAAGGGTGAAGAGCTTAACATACTTAAAGAAATGTTTTTTCTCCCATGAATTAACAAAAATACTTCCTACCTCCAGAGACAATTTTGATTTACAAGAATGTACACTGCTTAGGAATACAACAGGCCTTCAGGAGCTGCTCATAAAGTTATTCATTTGTTTTTAATGTAGTTCAGATAACTTCTGATTCTTTCTAAAATTCTTTGGTTCTGTTGATAGCTTGTCTAGAAAGATATAACACAAATGCAACAATGTTTTAGACAGCATTTATCAAACTTCAATGTATTTAAATGAAAAAGGAATGACATTAAAATTAAATCTTTTAAAATTAGCAATCGTACTTCTCCCCCCAGGACCTGGCCCACATTGAGAAAACTCATCCAGGCCTACTCTTCAGTGGTGCAAGGCCACCTCTCCTGCACCAGCTGTAGTCCCGGGGGCACATTGAGGTCGGTGCTGGACTGCTAACCACATACTTGCGCGGTTCAAAGTCACCAACCTTTTCTTGGGAGAGGTGAGTCCATCAGCTCCTCCAAAGACTATCATCCATGAAGTCCTCTGTACACTCTCTCTGAAATGAAACAGACTCAACGGCAGTGGCTCACATCAGGCTGGATCCTTACACATAACCCTTCACCTGACCTGTTTCATCTAAAAAAAGCAACCCAAAGACAACTCCCACTTGTCCATCTCCACATCTAACAGAGTCACTATTCTTATACACTCTGTCCCACCTGTCGGGTCTGTGGGGAGTGATGAGGCCATCAGAGACCATAGAGGTTTACAGCCTACGACACCTAAATGGGCAGTCGATCCCATATGCTTGCAGTGAGGCGGCATTGCCTTGAAGGCAGTTATGGCTGGGCTGAGTTCCTACCCTTCTCTGACCATTCACAATCACTCTGCCGGTGAGTTGATTCAGGGTCATTTGGGAAATGCTTTGATGATGCTGATCATGACCATGTTTTGATCCCACTCTGTTGAACACACCTCACATATCCAGCAGACCACTCAATATGTCTCCTTGGATATGTCTCATGCACCTCCACTTATCATTTAAAAATCTGAGGCACATAAGCAGCCTCCTATGCTGTTCTTCCGAATGAGAGCCATTGATTTTCTCTCTGTGATGTTCAGAGACAAAGGATGAACAATTCAGGAATGAAAGAGCAGGGAATTTGTGGAGCTTTACACCATCTAGCATGTGCTGGGTCTGGACCATCTTGCATCA
Source organism: Nesogale talazaci (assembly GCA_004026705.1). Lineage (NCBI taxonomy): Eukaryota > Metazoa > Chordata > Mammalia > Afrosoricida > Tenrecidae > Nesogale > Nesogale talazaci. Next base: position 3,373 of record PVJH01044092.1, on the reverse strand, counting down.
CCCCATGGACAGGCAGAGATCCTGGGTCTTCCCATTAAGTAAAAAACGTGCCCTCAACACTGGGACTGATTCAGATATGGGGTGCATGGAGCAGGGGAGGGCACAGAGACTTTTTCCAGAAAGTACTTGACAAGGCTGCCTTCTTCGTCTGGGGCTGTTCCACTACTGCCAGGGCAAAGCTGGCAAGAAGCTGTTGGGCTCCCCACACAGGAAGAGCTCAGTACAGGGTGGAGACAGGTTCCAGAAGGCACTACATGTGTCACCGGTGTCCACTACCATCCAACTGGGTTTATAGCCACAGTCTCCTTGAGTTCTTTCTCAAAATCACTGTTTCTCTTTTCTACTTTACCATATTTCTGTCACCTGCATCAGGAACCCAACCCATGCAGGACAGCCAACAACTATGGAGAGGCCGGGGATTCCTTTGAAGTGCTTAGCTGCAAATTGAAAGTCCACCAGTTGTGCCCTGGAACTGAATTTTGGACAGATACTTACAAAAATAAAAACACGCCAATGTACACAACAACTATGGGGGCATGAAAACACTATGGAATGCAAGGAGGCATCTGGGAAAGCAAGTCACGGTGAACTTACTGATTTTTTGTGTGGCTTAGCCCATTCCCTGGAAAAGGATATTACTCTTGGTAAAGCTGAGTGACTTTCAAAGGCACAAAGGCGCTCATAAAGATGGCCCAAAGAGAATCCCTATCGTCCGCAAGCATCAGTGCTCTCTCTCTCTCTCTCTCTCTCTCTCTCTCTTTCTCTCACTCCATTCATTCTTACATGAGACTTGGTAATTATGTATAAAGCTAAGAAGTATACCCACCATTAGTTCTGCTATTTCTGCCTTGATTTTCTGCATATCTGTGTACACCTCATCAATCAATATCAGAAACCTCTTTTGGGATTCCTCAAAAGTCTTCTGACTGTAATACATATCAAGGAGCCCTGTCTTAAGTCAGATCTCTGTGAATCACACAACATATTCAGAGAAAACACTCACCCAGGAAGATGGGAATACTGGGATTCAATACTGGGATTTCAATTACATACAGATGGTAAAGGGGTGATTCCTGGTGCCCATTGTAGATTTTTTTCCCTATCTGAATAATAGAGAAGCTCTTGTCTTGAGAAGTAAGAATGTTTTCCTGCAGGGATTGATTTTTTCAGAACAAAAAAGTCTTATCTCTCTCCAAGCAGTCTAATTTTCATTTCAGTGTCATCAGGAACATAAAAGTTCCCAAAGGAGTGAGATCAAACGTGTTTAGTATTATATTCATTTTGTGAGTATTATAGAGAGAAATATTTCACTCTGCTGTAGGTTGGCTTTGCCACGATAAACTATACAAAAGGATGCATAACTGAAATCATCTGAGATGTGCAAATCGTTCAGAATATACCATTTTTACCACAATGCCGCTTGCAATTAATTATCATGAGATTCATGGTTGGTGACTTTTATCTTTTACCCAATTTGTGTGTATTCTAGAATGAAGAAAATAAATCTGGTCATATTCCATTGGGTTGGAGAAGAGATGACATTTGTTGAGCTCTAGGAATTACTTCCAGGTATATGGGTGTAGCGAGGTTATAACACTAAAGGACGTATATGCTCAGAGAATAACCAAGCCCATTTTACCCCTTAGGGGTTCTGATAACTCAAGACACAGCCCTTTGGATGCACCAGCCACTGCATGGGAGAGAGAAGAAGCTTTCTGGTCCCGTGAACATTTACAGCCTGGAGAACCTCACACATGTACAGCAAATCAAAGTCACTGACATCGAGTAGAGGCTAATAGCAATCCTGTAGGGTAGGTAGACATGCCCCCAGGAGTTTAGGAGCTCACAACTCTTTATGCAATACAAAAGCTGATCATCCTCCCACAAAGCGGCTGGAGCTTTTCCACTGCTGACCTTCCCTGTCAATCCTGATTGCATAACCAAGACACCAGTTCAAATCTGTCAGGAACCAGAAGGCACTCCATGGCAGTGAGTTGTTGTTGTTGTTTTAAGGAGATTTCAGACACTAGAACATCATTTGTATAGCCATAGACACTAAGAAATGTAACAAGAGGGGTAACTCTAGAAAATCAATAGAAACCTACCATTGCTCTTGTTGTGGTTGGAAATTATGCTCCATTTGCTGCTTAGTGTTTTCAACACAGATGTTGGTAATCCTTTCCACGTTTCTTCTCTTAGCCATTGGAGCACCGTTAATGTTAGCTACATTGTAGGTAAAATTCATTTATCCTTATTTAAAATTACTTAATTTTCATATATCCAAATCATTTTAGGTCATTTGATGTCAGCAACACAAGAAGCACATTTATAATTTTTCTACTGGGTACCACAGAAATGCCACTGAGTCCGTTTTACTTTCTCTGTGAACACTTTCGGTAGCTAGTTCCACAATTCTTAGTTTTCTAATGAGACACATGTTCAAACAGGAATGATAAAAAGTAGCAACAATGGGGGTGGGGATCCTTTATTCAAACTGTCACGAGGACAAACTAAATTCCTATTAAGAAAGAGACAAATAGAAGTTATTTTTCCCAAGTCATGCATTGTCCTCCAGCTCACAAGAGATATGTACATGAAATATCGTCAGAAATCATCAAATAAAACATACAAAATCATACCTTTAAAAACTCCCTGGAACACGATGCAAAAAAAAAAATTGAGAAAAACGTTCCAAAAATTCATTTGGAGGGAATCAATTCAGCGATCTTTGAGAAACATTTTGATCAAGGAGAGAATGAGCAAAGAAGAAAGTTGCACCTTATATCAATACAATTATTCCAAGGATTCTTTATGGGGTGCTCCATGGAGCACTTGGAATCCTTATCAATTACATGATTCCGAGTCTCCAGTGTTTAATGCTTCCAAGAAAGCTTTGGTAAGCATGTAACTCAGAAATCGTGGGCAGTTAATTTTCAGTAGCCAGGTGGGCACTACCGTCCCAGCATACCCTATGCAATCCACGGAGTCATATTCCAAGTGTGCAAGGTATACAATTAGGTTAAAATGCCTCCATCGAAAGCTTACCTCCAAAATATTCCAGCGTATTCTGAACATCCTCCCTGTGCAAAAATGACAGGACTCATTTGAGGAAGGGAAGGAATAACTGAGGCCAAGTGGGATAGGAACAGGACCCGGGCTGCATCCAGGGAAGAAGTGGCCCCAGGTAAGGGATGATTTAGGACACATTACCCCACATATCCCTTGTATGCTCCGGTCCATCGACGTTTTCTCTCAGGATGATGACACACTGACCAGTTTCCTGCACAGACTAGAAGAGACAATACCCTGCATTTATCTATTTTGAAATCCTCCTTGTGACAGGATTCTGCACATCAGACCTTTCCCTCTGCTG
>PVJH01044091.1:0-13218 GCA_004026705.1 Nesogale talazaci | reverse complement strand
CCGCTTCCTCCATACCAGGGAGGACCCCCTCCGCCTGAGAGGGCCCCCCCACCCCAGGGTGGCTGAGACCCTCCGGTTTCCCTTCACTGTCTCGCGGTCCCTAACTATAGGTCCCCCCCCAACCTCTTGGAGGCGAGGGAGGGGTGTGTGTATGTGGGGTGGGGGGGGTCCCGGTGTGAGGCCTGAGTCAGCACCCTGCCAGCACTCACGTGCCCCCACTGGAGCCCGGGGGCGGGTGGGGAGAAGGAGGGAGCCGAAACAGAAAGAGAGATGGAGAACCAGAGACGAAGGGCAGGAGAGAGAAACTGAGAGGCTGCGAGTCAGAAGGAGAGTGCAGGGCAAGAGTGGGGGCGGCGGGGGCTGGGGTGGGGGCAGGGCCCAGACTGAGGGGCCAGGACATGGCCCCAGCAGTTCTTTCTCCTTCCCCCCTTTCCCTTCCCCTCGCCAGCATCACAGATTCATGAGTCTTGCTTCTGCAACGTCAGGAACTGAGGCTGAACCCCGGGGGATCCAGCAGACTGTAGGCCCCTCCCAGCCCATTCCCCCTACACACACACACACACACACACACACTGGCACTCACATGTACACACACAACTTGCATTTCTAAACTGATCTCTGGGGGCCGGCCTTGGTGGGGAGGGGGAGGGGAGGGCAGAGGCTGGGAGAGAGACTTGGGGAAGGGGGCTGGGGCCTTGAATTGTGAGGTTGTGTTGCATGGCAAATACACATCTCCCTTTGAGATGTTACAGACTCCACAGCTGTGACTTGGGATTTGGGTGGTTGTCCTCCGCCCCCGCCCCCCCCTCCCCTCCATCACTGCCCTGGTGGGGTGGTTGGCCTTTCTAAGGATGGTCTCTCCTCTTTCTTCTGGGGAGCTTCAGGTGAAAGGGATGCTGACCCCCTTCTTTGGTGCAGAGGCAGGAGGAGGTAGAAAACCCCTCTCCCCTTCCCAGTGTTAACAACCCCAGAAGAAAAATAGCAACTTGGCCCCCAACTTAGAGTCACAAAATCCTCTTATTCTTGAAAGAAGGGAGAGTCCCTGCCATGGGGAGCCAGGCTGCCGGGGGAGGAGTGGGCTGGGCTGGGAGACAGAGGAGCCTCCCATTTGTAGCCTGGCTTCTCCCATCAGCTTCAATCAGCCTGAAAAGCCACCACCAGGACTTGGCCCCGAGAGGGGGAGGGAACCATCTCCTGATCTCATGGCACAGCCACCTGAGAGGAGTGTAGGGGGGATTTTCAACCTAGGGTTCTGGGTCTCAGGCCAAGCCCCCACTGGGTGGCCACGCTGGTGCCCAGGGATTGCTCATGGGACCCAGTGTGCCCAGGTCTGTCCTCTGCAACCCGTCTGCTTCCTGGAGAACTCAAGCTGGAAGAGGTAGATTGGCAGGAAACCCTGGGAGATTCTGGGATCCTTTTCCTCATCCCTTCCCATCACCAAGCTGCTGGGTGAGGAAGCCTCTGAATGTTAGCCGCTGGGGGGTCCTCACAGACATGCTGGTGGGATGTCTGGGAGCTCAGATTCTAGCAGAAGCCTCCAAAGAAAGTTACTTTTCTTTCCAATCCCAGGCCCTGACTTAATGGGGGTGGGGGGTGAGGCAGCTAATGGGAAGGGCTTCTAACCCTTCTGTCTTCCATGCAGAGCAACAGGGACTGTATCCACCCAACCACAGCCCACCCTGGCTCCTGCTGTCCCAGGGCAGGGAAACTGCAGCAGGAAGGAGGGCCCGGAGCAGAGGAGTGGGCAGCTGCTGGCCTCTGGACCCCAGACCCAGGCCCAGGGATATGACAAGGTGGGCTGGGGGGTGGGGGTGGGGTGTCTCAGCTCTGCCCTGGCACGAGTCTGTCCAGAGATCAGCATTGTCCCACTTCACAGGTTCTCATCGAAGGACTGGGAGCGCCTCTCTCTCCATCCCTCCCAGGTCCCTGGGCCACATCGGTCCTGTTCCTGGTGATGGCAGCTGCTGCCTGGACCCAGGGTGGGCACTTCTTTGCTTGTCGCGCGCTTTCTTCCCGTTTTCTGTTTTGCATGGGAAGAACCGGCCCGGAGCCACAGTGAAGAGAACAGAAGCATCTAGAAGGTCTTCCAAGTGTACACGTCCTGCCGGCACCCAACCCCTACCCACAGACACCCAGGCCCAACCTCCAGCCCCTCAGGCTGTGGCCCCCCAGCCTCCCAGGCCCCGTCTGTCTCACATCTATTGAGCCCCTTGTTGAGCTACAGGAAAGAGGTCAAGGTTAGCGCTCAGGGGAGCTTCCCACCAGACTTGGAAGATAAAACAGCGTGTCGAACAACTCAAGGCAAGGTGTGAAGGGAGGGAAAACCACTTAAACCAGTCCTTGCATTTTGTCTAAGTGGAGAAGCAGAGTGAGCGCTCAGAAGGGAGGCAGTATTCTCAGAGGATGGCTACAAAGAGGGTCTTCATTCTCAAAACAGGCTCCCTGCCCCACAAGACCCCTTTCAGTGTTGACCAGACCCCCAGAGAGAAGGAGGTAGCCCGGGCAGGGTACTCAGGGTTTTCACTCGGCCTCTCCTTGTCCTCCTCCTCCTGGAAGCCTGACGGGATAAGCTGTGAGTCAACCACCTGCCAAGGCAGGGTGAGGGAGACAGGTCCTTGCGTCTGCCATAGCTCCCAGCCCCAAGCGACAGGGTCTCAGAGACACGGCGAGAAGGGCAGGAAGTGTGAGCAGGAGTTGGGGTGAGTCAAAGGAGGGGGAAGAAGGGTCTGGGTAGGCCTGTTTTGTGTTGGTTTCTTTCGCATCACTGCCCTAGTGGGCATCACTTGCTCCTGGAGAGCTGCTGCTGGATTTGAACCGCCAACCCTGTGGGCCGCAGTCCCGCACACAACCACTGCACCACCGGGGCTCAGCTGAGGGCAAGTTAGTTTGTGGAGTGGTTTCTATCTCAGAGGCTGGGGGATGTGTTGAGGCAAGCTGAATGGAGACAGCAGGTCCCAAGGCCACTCTCCATGGCCTCTGGCCTCGTAAAGCCAGTGCCCACGGCCCCACGCGGTGCAGAGTGGAACTGCACTCCCTCCGGTTTTCATGCTCACCACTTCTGGAGACCTCCAGATCTTTCTTCCGATGTGCGTCTGGGTGTATGCTTGAACTACGCCCCCCCTTTGCAGTTCATGCAGATCAGCGCTTAACTGTTTGTGCCTCAGAACTCGGAAACGGGAAAACCAGGTATTCACCGCTTTCTCCGGGCAATGGCGTCCATTTCCAGGCCTGGAGCCCACAGCGGCGTGTGCATGTGAGAACGTGTTGATGTGCAGTGCCTGTGTGGTCTTCAGGGAGTTGTGTGCACTTAGGACATGTGGACACACATGTGTAGTTCTCTGTTTCTGGTTCTGGGAGACTGCATTCACGTGTGTGTGCATGCGCGGGCTCTGTGTATGTTGGGGGGAGTGTATCTCTGCAAGTGAGTGTTCCTGTGGAGCCTGGAGTTAGGGACATGGACGCTTGTGTCCTGGGGCTTTGTGTCCTGGGGGTTGTGACAGGGTGACTCTGGGGACAGTCTGGGTGGCGGTGTTGTCTGCCTGCCTGTCTGTGGAAGGAGAGCTACCTGTGCCGCCTCTGGGGACTGGGCTAAGTATATGAGACCAGAGACACTCAAATCCCTGAGCTCAGGGTTGTGGCTGAGGTCCCCTGGGCCAAGTGTCATCTCAGTCCCTTCTGTCCTCAGGCATGAACACCTACCTACCAGTAGGTGGGAGTGGGGTGGGATGCCAGGGCAGCAGACCGGGATTCTCTGATCTCTGGGGCAAGTCCAGTGTGTGTGGCTGGGCAGAAAGGCAGGCACCAGGGGGCACTGTCCCCTTCCACACCCTCTCCCCTCTTCAGGGAGAACTTTCTCCAGACCATCTCCTGGTTGGTCATCCTGGCCCCTGCAGCCCCCAGTTCCTTTTTATAGTTTGGGGGGAGGAAGAGTTCAGCTCCTGTAACGCCCACAGAGCCAGGGGCTCCAGGAACAGGAAAGGATGTGGTTACCCTTCAGTCTGCCCGACCATTATTCACCTCGGGGCTCAAAGCTTGGCCTGGGCTTCCCTCTGGAGCAGAGAGAGATCATAGGCTCCCTGTGTGCCTCTGTAATATTTAGGCCCTGCCCAGCAACTCTCTCCACTCCTCCTTGTCCCGCTGAGGGTTCTGGGCTGGGGACAATCCCAGTCCCCAGGAGAAGGGGAGAAAGCCCCGGGACTCCTGTTGTAGACCTGGGTTTCCTTGCCATCTGTCACCAGAGCGGGGTCCCTGCCCTTTGCCAGAAAGGTAGGCAGTGGGGTGATCAAACACCAGACAAACAAACTCACTGCCGTTGAGTGAACTTCCACTCACAGCGACTCTGGGACCATACCGCTTTCTGGGAGTAGGAGAGGAGCTGGCGGTCGGTTTTGAACTGCTGATCTTGCCGAAAGCCACTCCAGTGTGTGGCCCATGGTGGAGCTGATGAAGTGGGTTTCCTTCACCTGTGACCTACCTCAAATCCCACCCCCACGGTTCTTTCCTGGTGGGGCAGCGGACGCCTTTGATGCACCCTTTCTCACCAGGGTCTTGTCATACCCCCTACCAAATGACCGGGTCCAACTGTGCAGCGAGGCGGTGGGGTGTGTGCCACCTGCCAAGAGGGTTAGATCGCCGGCTGATGAGGCCATTCGGGGGCATGTCACACTCCCGGGAGTTGGACCAGACACATGAGGGGCACAACACCCTTCTGAGGGGGCAGGTCAGTTTTGCCACCCCACTGGTCTTAAAACGAGCCATCTCAGAAGGGGACCGGGGATGGAGAAGCGTCCCTGAGCTGAGAACCTACTACTCAGGAGACACCTTGAGGTGGGGGAGGGGGGGTGGCGGGGAGGCTTGGGGATGGCGCAGGGCGTCGCCATCTCCAGTCACCTGCTAGATGTAGCTTGTCGGCCCGCAGAGCTGAGTGCTTCCCGGCTAAGGCTGACTGGTGGAGTGGGAGTAGCTCTGGGTGGCTGTCCTTGGAACTGAAGACCTTGGTAATATTTGTCCGAGCAGGTCATAACTGTGCATGACTGCAAAGAGGCTGTCCTGGTCCCGGATTGGATCCTGAATTGTTCCTGATCCTGAATGGTGACCTGTTCCCTCCCCTCCCCTCCTGAATAAGCCCCTTCCCGGTGAGCATGATGTGTGAGTTCTGTGTGGCTACTGGGACCGTTTCTCAGACTTCGAAGAGAGGACTGTGGGAAGGATGGGGGGGCGGGTCAGGGCTGGTGAAGAGGTTGGCGAGAGGTGGTGTGTCAGACTTCCGCTCCACCGGAACCCGCTTTGGGCCGGCTGCTGATGGTGATCCTGAGTCTCTCTCCTCTCCCTCGCTGAGTTGGACAAAGAGGGCTGGCGGGGGTACCACGCCCTGCTTGCAGCCGGGGCCCATCTCTGCTTCCATGGCCAGCTTCTCTAGCTGCTCGGCTGTGACTTCACGACAGCTGCCCTCAGGGGCATGCCACAGCAATGGGGCAGGGCACTCAGGGAGTCAGGAAAGACACGCTCCCAGGGCCCCGAAGCAGTCTGGGGGAAGCGAGCCGGAAGTGTTTCGCAGTGTGCCTGGGACGCGTGTTCTGTTGCCCCACGTCAACTCAACTCTCCTCGCCTCACCATAGAGGCTACACTTTGTTTTGGGGGCCATCACTGCCCTCTGGTGGGAGTAGGAGTAGGAGTAGGCCCAGCCTTGCTCCTGGAGAGCTGCTGCTGGATTTGAACCGCCAACCCAGTGGGCCGCAGTCCTGTGCACAACCACTATGCCACCGGGGCTCAGAGAGGCTCTGCTTTGAAAAGCATCGGGGGCGAGGTCTCTCAGGTCATCTTTTTTTTTGGGGGGGGCATCACTGCTCTCCAGCGGTGGGAGTAGGAGGCCCAGCCCCACTGCTGGAATTGAACCTCCTTCCCAGTGGGCCGCAGTCCCACGCACAACCACGACGCCACCGGGGCTCAGCCCTCAGGTCATCTTTTGAAATGTGCCTCAGCATCTGTCTTTCCTCACAGAGGTGCTAAGTTCTAGCCTCACAGACCTCTGCGGATGGCTGTGCCCTGCACCTCACTGGTTTGAAACCAGGTCTTCTCGAGCCCCCAACCAATCTCTTGAGTGCTTCAAGTGAAGCTGAACACTTAGGCAGAAAAGCATTCAGGCTCCAAAAGGGAAAATAGAAATCTCCATTCATTCCCAGCTCTCTCTCTCTCTCCCTCTCTCTGCATGCCCCATCTGTGCCCTGCCCTCAGCCACCACAGAAACCCACAAGGCATTGGAGCCTTCATCCCCAAATGAGTCAGGGCCCTTCAGAAGGGCTGAGCTGTGTGGGGTGCAGGAATTTCCCCTCATGCCACACACGGGCTCGACCTTGACATGGGTCTCTGTCCAGTCGCCGTGGTCTGAGGGCAACCTTCTGCATCTGTGGGCTCGGCTAGTGTCTTTTAACACCCAAACCACTCACCGTGTTTGGTGCTGGGGGGGTATCCGTCCAGGCAGGGAGGAGAGCAAGTGCTGAGCAGCTGAGCCATGTCAGTGCCCACCTCACCCCCCGCCCCCAGGCATCATTCCAACAAAGCAAAGGAAATGGAAACTTCTGAGACCCCAAGGGACCTTCGTGAGGCCAGCCCCCAAGCTCTCGGCCCATTCTTTCTACTCCCACCCTCAAGAGATTGTTTTGTTTTCTGTTTGTTTTTTATTTTTTCCAAAGGGGAGGGACGGGTGGGACGGGGTGTCCCAAGACCCATGACGATAGCTCCTCTGGCCCGCTGACCCCTGTGGAAGCTGGCATACTCCCCCCGCCCCGACCTTACCCTCTGCACTGCATATATTCTCTCCCCCCAAAATAGCATCCCTGGAGGGGCGTTGGGGGGGGGGGAAGTTCTCAGTTCATCCTTCACTCCTTCCCACAGTGTGTTCACAGCTCTCTGACTGTCTCTCACGACCTGGTTTCCGCCCTCACTGCTTTGCCCTTCGAGGCCAGGGCTGCTGGCAGAGAAGGAGTCTTCCTCCCCATGGCCCCTTCATGCCTGCCACCCCTGGTCTGCAAGAGGTGGGCAGCCACAGAAGTGTCTTCACTGAGCACCTAATGTAGATGTGGGAGTCTGTCGGTGGTCACTTGAGCAGGGAATAAAAGTGTCAAACCGGAGAGAGAACACTCCTGGTCTTTCCTCCAGGTCTTAGAGGAAGCCCTTCCCCCCCCAGGGTCCCCAGGTAAGGGTGCACTTGAGGTCTCTAGCAGGGGGACTGGTCCGAAGCGAGAGCTCCCTCAGGGAGGGTTACCCATGGTCTCTATTTCTTTCCCCTCATCACAGCCTGAAAGGTCAGGTCCTTGCATGGACCTTAACCTACCTTATGCCATTTCTAGAAGCAAATGGAAAACTCTCCTGCTATTGCTTGGGCTGTTTCCCAGACAGGAGTTCTCCCTTGAGCAGTTCCTGATGGGCAGATTAGGAGGCTCAAACCCTGCCAGCCTCATGATGGAGAGCAAGGAAGGCAGGACACACTCACTGGTTCTGAGAACAGTCTTGACAGAAGCCATTCCCCAGTCGGGCTGAGCTGAAGTCTTCGGAGCGGTGAGGAGGTTCTCAGAGGAGAGGAGGGAGGGAGGAGACAGAAAGGGTCATGCTGAGACATTGGGTCCAGAGGAAGGGGAGGCCCGCGGGGGTGTCTGCCCTGACCCGGGCGGGGTAAGCCAGCAGTGGGCACATCTCCCCCACCTCAGGCCAGCTGCGACTGCCTGTCCAGGCTCCGTGGGAGTGCTGGGAACAAGGCAGGGTTCTCCTCATCAGCCCCCCAGGGAACCACCTCCCCTTGTTATTTCTGGCTCCATTTTCTTGGTCAAGGAGGGTGTCAGTGGTAATGCAAATTAGGAGGTGTTGGAGGTGCTGGCCGACACCCATCCTGTCCTCCTCCCCCCATGCCCTCCCTCGCACAGCAGACCGGAACATCTGTGGGTCGGGCTCAGTGCCCTGGCACTGGGCTCAATGGGCATAGAGTGGGGGCGGGTCTGTGGGTTGGGGCTGGGTTCTAAGGGGCTTGTGCCTCTGCCACAAACACGGGGTCCGTGGGAGGTGGGGGGGGCACCAAGAGAGGGCCTCCAGCGACTCTCATACCCCCATCCTGCCTTAGGCCAGCCCCTTCCTTCCCAGCCCGGACAGGCCTGCCTGAACCATCCGCACAGAGCTGCCCACAACTGCATGGATGACAGGTGCCCCAAACCAGAACCTTTGCTCAGGAGGCTGTCCCTGCACAACCGGCCTGCTGCAGAGCAGCTTCGGTGCCGCCTCAGGTTGCAGCTGTGGCACCAGGGAAGTCTCTGGAGTGGTGGGCACTCGGAGATTGGGGGAAGGGGAGGGAGAGGGGCAGGGCGCTGAGAGATTTCATAACCCCTTCCCACCCCCATTTTCTAGCCTGTCCCCAGCCACTCCATTCTCACCTCTGCCCTCAACTCTTCCCGAAGGAGCCAGAGTTGTTCTGCTCCTCGTGGTGGCTTTGCTGAGAAGGAAATGAGGCTGGGGGAGCGGCCCTACGAAGATGACACCAAGCGAACCCCCTGCCATTCTGCTCACTGCTCTCGCTCTTCATCAGCCTCCATCAGCTGGGCGAGGTGTTTCTCATTAACACGGCTGACTCACCCACACACCCTCCCCTTTGTTAGCGACCAACACACACACACACACACACACACGGAGGAGCTGTTGCTTTTCTCAGCTGACTGGCCGACTCTGTTTGCACGGGCCCCCAGGAGAAGCCCAGGGGTCTCCACAGCCTGGGGAAGCCATGGCGGAGAAGGTCAGGGGGCAGGGTCCCCCGAGGGTGGGGCAGGCAGGCCCCTGAGGCAGCTGGCAGGGGAGCAGAGATGAGAGGCAGAAGGGTAGGAGTGGGCAGTGTGCTGGCTGGACATGGAGAGGGATCTAGAAGGATTTTGCTCAGGAGAGGTTTCCCCTCTCTCCCCCCACCCCGCTGCCAGGTCTGCCCCGCGGCCTCCAAGTGCATCTTCCTCAGCCTTCACAAAGCCCTCCCCGTCTCCCCCCTCCCTGTCTTTCCAGGAGTCTAGCTATGGAGACCCCTCACCTCCACTGTTCCCCCATGCCTGCTCCCCACCGACATCTCCCATGAGCAGAGCCTACGAAGGGCTCCACGCCGACCCCCAGTCCTGCCTGAAGGAAGAGAGGGCAGCTTAGAGCGTAGAATTGGTGGGCACCCAGCCCCCTCCCCACCTCTGAGCTCTGAGGACACTTGCCTCTGCCCCGCTTTGTGCTCTCCCTCGCAGCCCCCAGCGACTTTCCACCCGGCACCTGAGCCCTTTCTCAGGTCCCCGGGAATCAAGGAGACAGGCTGCCAGAATCTGCACCCTCTGCCCCCACGTTCCCCCTCACCCTGGTGACAGGGGCGATGCCCAGCCTGAGGGATGGCCCACTTTCCTCCCACCTTCAGACCCACGCACGACAGGAGCAGCTGCCCGGGTACCCCCCGCCTCTGGGCAGGTCCACTCCCAGGTCACCTCAGCTCCTTCTCTTGGCCTCATGCCTCAGTGTCACCTGCAAATGCCCTGTGGCCACAGAGCCGAGCTCCCAAGCCTTGGGCCCCGCAGCCTGGCTGTTGCCTTCCTCTTCAGTAGTCTGAGCTGGGACTCCGAGCAGCAGGCTCTAGAAGTTCCAGAATCTTCCCTGCAATGGCTTGTGAAACCCTATTGCCTAGGGATGGCTGTCCCCAGCATTCCTTGGCTGCTGGCAGCCCGCAGGGGGGCTGAGCCCCGAGGACGGCTGCAGTTGAGGGCGGGTAGGTCCCCATGGAGGCCTGGTCTTCGGCCATTGCCTTGGCCAGGGTGCCTGGGGTCTAGCACTTGGCCTCAGTGAGCAGATGTCCCCCTTTATGCTTTTAGACACACACAGAGACACAGACACACGGCCCCCGAGAAATGAAGGGTGCCCTGTTTGGCAAGCAGAGGCCACAGCCAGGCTTGGGCAGAAGTCACGGGGTCATGACCGAGCTCTGACCTCCAGGGCAGGGGGGGACTTCACAGACAGCTGCTGAGCAAAGCCCCAGCCCCACCCCGCACGCAGACCTAGCAAGGGCAGGGAGCACGGATGTTCTTCCTCTGCGAGGCCCCGCCTGGTCCCTGGCATGTGAAACCTTTTCATGAGTACACTGCCGCTCCTGCTAAAGGGTCCCCAGAGCTTCAGGACCCCCACCTGCCAGCCTGCCCAGATTGGAACATTCAGGGGCCCCGAGCACCTGTTCAGGATTGGGGTTCGTTTGGTTTCAAAGCCCGTCTCTATTTTAGCTACATTTTACATCCCGCCCATGCCTCTAGCACCCCCCCCTTCAAGTGGGGGTGACCATGGGGTCCCTGCCTGCCCAAAGCCCACCCTTCCATGGTTGGGGTGAGAACGTTTCTAAGCTTTCCTAGTCATCCAGCCCCACCGCTCCCCAAGCCACGGAGGGCACAGGCCGGGCGCAGATGGAACAGGTACGTTTTATTTGCACTTTCGACTTGTTCGGAGAGCACGAGGGGCCCCCCTCCCCCGCCTCCCCTCTCCAGTCCCCCTTCCCGGCGGGGGGGGGGGGTGCACTCAGGATACAATCAGGATACAATGATGTATGTCTCTGGAGTCCTTGGCCCCTTCCCCACCCACCACACCCCTTCCCTCCCCTGCACTCCGCCAGAGGGAGGGAGGGAGGAAGGGGGGGTGAGGAGTGGGGGGAAAGAGCTGGGTCCGATCGGTACATGCACTGACAGGAGTAGCCACTGCCCCCGCCCCCACCGGGCTGAGACCTGGGAGGGACTGGCCGTGGAGGGATGGGATCGTTGTGGGGCAGCAGGCTCTCCCCAGGGGCGAAGCTCCCCATCTCGGCCCTGGGGACCTCCTGCCTCCTCGTCCTTCCGAGGGTCCGATGACTGAGGTAGATTTCACAGAGGGAGGGGGGGGTGGGTGTGGAAGGGGGGTAGCTCTTTAGAAGGTGATCCCCACAGCACCCGGGCCCGTTCTCAGGTTCCAGCCTGGGAGCCAGGGGCCACTGACACATAGCCAGCCGATTCACAGAGGCTGTCACATGTGGGCCCTGGGGCACCTGTGGATTCGGGGGCTCCAGTAAAGGTGCCAGTCAATCTGTGCCTCAGAAGGAGGGGCTCCAGGAGGGCCTGGGCAACTGGCATACAGTCCCTTGGTCTGAGGATCCCAGAGTAGGGGCAGCCCAGACCCCAGGCCCCTTCCTCCGCCCCGATGGGACTCCAGAAAGGCTGGACGGAGGGGAAGAACTGGGCTGTCCTGCGGGGAGTGGCAAGAAACAAGGTGCCCTTTCTCCTTCGGGGGTCCCTGTCATAACCCCGAGCTGACCCCGGAGAGGACAGACTGTCATCAGGGTGCAGGGCAGGCTCTGGACCCCCCACGGGAGGTACTCCTGGGACAGAGCACAAACCCAGGCAAGGCAGGCATCTGGGGAGGGGCTGGGGGGGTTGTGACTCTGACACCCTTCTCTCCTTCAGACCAAACATGACACATCATCTCAGATCCAACCCTGTTTAGAGGACAGAAAGGCAGAGGCAGGGCCTCCCCACCCCCCAGCAGGGCAGCCCGGAGCCCTTCTTCCCCAGTAGGCTGTGGGGGGCGGGGGGGCCTCAGCTGAGGAAGAGCTGGAGCAGAGTGGTGCCTGGGCCGGGTGGACGGCACGCACGTGGACTCAGTAGCTAGTGGAGGTATCTGGGGGTCGCAAGGGGCTGCCCCTTGCCCCTCGAGATTCATGCAGCATTCAGAGTGAGTGAGTGAGCGAGTGAGATGGGGGGGGGTGGTGGTGGTGGAGGAACAGCGGAGGGTGGTGAAGGCACCCTAGACTTTGCTGTTCTCCAGGTGGGAGTCAATGTGTTTGATGAGGGCATCATCTGGGTACCCGATGGGGAAGCCCAGCTGGCAGAGGGGGCAGCTGCGGGTGTCAGAGCCCACCGTCTCCATCAGCAGCTGTGGGAAAAGAGAGAAGTCCTTTAGGGTCCCCAGATCCCACAGCGCAGCCTCCCCTTCAGGGGCCTCAGGGCTTCAAGCATGCAGCAGGGGTCTGGTCCCCCTCTCCCAGCCTTGCCTCTACTTCCCCAATGGGACCACAGGCCCAGGGAGTGGCCTCGTGAGAGTTGCTGCCTGGTCTGCCAGCACACCCCAATGCCTCCTTCCTGCCCAGTGACCGGGACACAGCTGGCCAGGAGCTGGAAGCCGAGGGTAAGCCCACACAATGCACCACCCGGCCTCCTTCCAGGTGGCAGGGGTGGGGGTGGAGCTCTGACAATCGGAAAGCTCATGTCCATGAACTGATGGAGCTCTGAGAGGGATGACCACCCAGACCGCTGTGACCACCAATCAGCACAACAGCCACGTCTGCCTGGGGCTGGGCTTCCTCCTGACCTCAGAGGAACCCCTAGCAGCTCAGGTAATGCATGGTGCCCCCCCTTTGGACTGAGGAGGACAGAGGCACAGGGAAGGCAAGTCAGGCCTGTGACCCTGAGGTGGGCGTCCTGAACTTGCACCATGGTGCAGACCCCGCTCGGACCACAAGGCTCAGCCCACCGGCCATTGCCGGTGACGGGCTCCCCGCTTTCCCCTGGGGGTTGGGGTGCCCCACTCACGTTGATGGACGGCCAGGACTGCGCGTGCTCTGCGTGCACGTAGGCGGTGGCGGTGGGCGACTCGGGGATGGGGAAGCCGGCGCAGAAGGACGCGCAGCGGATGGTGCCCGCCTCCGGGCTGGGCGGGCTGGCGGGCATGGTCCACTCATCCTCCTCGGAAGGCTGCTTCTCGAAGCGCAGCCGGATGCCCTCGAAGGCGCGCCGCGGGCTGAGTGGCCGACCCGGTCCGTAGAGCTCACCGTAGGCCCGGGGCTTGGGGAGCGTGGCCGCCTCGGCCTGCAGCCAGGGTGAGGAGGCGCCCGCATAGCCCGCGCCCTCGGCCATCTCCGAGTAGCTGCGCCGGCCCTGGAAGCCGGCCTTCACGTGGTGGCTGGGCGGCTTGGCGTAGGCCCGATCGGCCAGCGTCCTCTCCCCGGGCGGCGGGGGCGGTGGGGGCCGTGGCTGCGGGGCTGGGCAGGCGGGAGGCACCGGGGCGCGGCGCTGCGGGCTGGGCGACTGGCACAGCGGCACCGGGGAGCGGCGCTGAGGGACGGGCGACGGGCAGGAGGGCGAGGCCGGCGAGCGGCGCTGCTGGGGTGACGGGCATGGAGGAACTGGGGAGCGGCGCTGGGGGGCGGGG
>PVJH01044090.1:0-13222 GCA_004026705.1 Nesogale talazaci | reverse complement strand
CTCCCCACCCCCCACCCCCTCCCCCGGGCACACACACAGATGTGGAGTCACAGGGAAGGGATGAGTCAACCAGGGTGCAATAAATCACCAATGAAACACACCATTCCTCTGGTTTCTTGAGGCCTCCTCACCCTCTCTATCATGACCCCAGTGTTGCCTCTCACTACGTACTAGACCAGAGTATGTATACAGGTACAGATAAAAGCTCAGGATACCCTCCTACTCCCACCACCTGAGGGCCGTGATGCCTAAAAAAAAAATAATAAAAGCTCAGGATACATGGAATCCAGGAACAGAAATGTGAGTAGAGATACCAGAAGAGTAGGGGAAATGTGAGGAGAGGAGGGTAGGAAGGAGGAACTGATAGGAATGATTGGCACATAACCACGCACATGCATTCCTCCAGGGGGATGAACAACAGAAACCATAGGGAAGGGATATGATATGACAGCGGTCGATATAAGATATGAAAATAGCTAGGGACCATCAGCTTCTTCACCAGATTTGCTTATGCACCCACTTTGTCTTCAGAGATCATGTCGGGAAGGTGAGCATCATGGAATGTCAGTTTAATAGAACAAAGAGTTCTTGCATTGAGGGAATACCTGAGTGGAGGTCCAATGTCCATCTGCTACCTTAATACTAAACCTATAAATATATGCACATAGATCTACTTGCCCATCCTCATATATACATATATTTATATATGAACAGGCCTTTATTTGGACTTCTGTGAATGCCCTTTGCCTCCTATTTCTTTCCTCTATTTCCTTTTACTTTTCTTTTGTCCCATTATCATGCTCAGCCATCATTTGGGTTTCAGTAATTCCTCTCAGTTACATTACCCTTGGTCAAAACCCTACCAGGCCTCCTACATCCTCCTCACCACCGATTTTGGATCACTTATTGTTCCCTTGTCCCTAGGTTTATTAACACCACTTCTTTCCCCCACCTCTCCCTCTCCCATATCTCACTGGAACCGTCGATCCTATTGTTTTCTTCTCCAGATTGTTTATTCAGCCTATTTTATCTAGATAGACCTTCAGAGATAATATGCACAAAAACAAGACAGAGCAAAACAAAGCAACAAAACAACAACAACAAAACCAATGACAAAAAAGAAAAGTTCAAGGTCTGTTTGTTAGCCTTTAGGAGTGTTTCTTGGTTAAGTCTGATGGGGTGCCATACCCTGGTCCCAAAGTCTATTTTTGGTATTCCCTTGGGACTTCCTTGCTCCCCTTGCTGTTCTGTTGCACACCCTTAGTGTTTTACCTCCATGTGGTGGGGTCAGATTGGGCACAGTTCCTAAACTGTGTCTCCAGTGTTGGCCCTGTAGGTCTATGGGTCAGTGAGGGATGTCATACTTCATAGAGGGGCTGGCTATCTGGTCCTCTTTGTGCATTGGCTTCTCTGAGCAGCGATACTGTCCTCAGGACTTGGTGGACCAGAATGTGCTCCACTGTCTCTTCATTTGTCGCCCTGTGCTCTGAACAGACATGTCCCTTTCCCTGAGCTGTAGCTTTAGTGCTGTCCTCTGAAGCAAATTCTTCAGGGGTGGGGGTGGGGTGGGGAAAGAGGGGCAGCTTCGTGGAGCTGGAATTGAACCTCCATCCCAGTGGGCCGCAGTCCTGCGCACAACCACTACGCCACCGGGGCTCAGCCCCGTGATCTTTTAATTAAAAAAAGAAGAAGAAATGTCCAATAGCTTCAAAGTTTTTTCACTGAATAATTCCTTGTAAAGAAAACTAAAGCTACATGTAGAGTCACAGTGGTGAAAAGCTGATGGTGCCTGACTGTCAAAAAATATAGCATCTGGAGTCTTAAAGGCTTGAAGATAAACAACCGGCCATCTAGATTAGAAGCAACAAAACACACATGGAAGAAGCACACCAACCCGTCTGATCGTGAGGTGTTGAAGGGATCAGGTTTCTGGCATTGAGGAACAAAGAATTATATCATTGTGAATGAGGGAGAGTGTGGAGTGGGGACCCAAAGCCCATCTGGAAGCAACTGGACATTCCATTACAGAAGGGTCGCAGGAAGGAGACGATCCAGTCAGGGTGCAGTGTTACAAGGAGGAAACATACAACTTTCCTCTAGTTCTTCAATGCTTCCTCCCCCTACTATCATGATCCCAATTCTACCTTAAAAATCCAACTAGATCAGAGGATGTACAATGGTACACATAGGAACCGGAAACACAGGGAATCCAGGACAGATGATCCCTTCAGGACCAGTGTTGAGAGTGGCGATATTGGGAGGGTGAAAGGGAGGTGGAGTAAAGCTACATGTAGAGTCACAGTGGTGAAGGACAGGGAAAAAATGACTAAAGAGAGAAACAGAATATCTATGCTCATGGTGGTTGGTGTGAATATTATCTCCTTCCTCCACCCATTCTCTCTTTCCAATAAAGTCTTCAGCAAAGTCTACACCAATGAGCAAAGCCAGCAACCTAAAAAGATGCTGTAGCTTCATAAAGGTGGGGTGGGGTGGGGTGGAAACAGCAGACACAGTGATGGCTGGTAGGTCAGAAAACTCTCTTTTGGTCCTTTCCTTGGGTAAGATTGAATCAGAGCCCCCGGATCCCACAGTGCTAACCAGGTAGGAGGTACTAACATTCTCTAGCCTGGAGTAGAAGGCCAGGTGTCTCTACCACCATTTTTGGCCTTTATTCCTCCCAGCAATCCAGACAGAGAACTAGCTGTGAGGAGAGGTGTGCATGAGAGGGGGGGGGGAGGAGAGGAGGGGTTATTGTCATAGGGTGTTTAGCAATGTTTCCATCAGAGTACTTCAGTCTAGCCTGGGGGTTCGCAGGGGACATCTTGAGAGTGGCAAGTCATCTGTGAGTACAATGTAGAGCTGAAAATTAGGTGACTAAGCTTAGAGAGGACCAACTATAATTTAAAACAAAACTGAGGGATGGGGTGACTTTGATGGGTTCTATGATTCCATCAAAATCAGCTTGGGCAAAGAGCATAAACACGTCCCTTTCTGCTCTAATGGGAAGAAAGCAATCCTCTCTGGATGGAGAGGAAAACATGAAGGTAATAGCATCCAGCCCGAGGTGAAAGGAATAAAACTCCAGTCCTTATTAAGAAGTAGATGAGCCAAGGTTAGTGAGATTGCTTTTTCTTGTGCCAGTAAGCTGCGTTTAGCAATCAGGGGGAGAACACATGGAGCCCTTCCCCCACAGCCTCCTTCTCAGTCCATGCAAAATAAATTGGAGTGAAACAACACCATCTGCTCATTTTACACTCGGCGAAGAAGCATGGAGACTCCTTCTCAAGGTTAGGAAGCCCAAGCTCAAAAAGACACTCTTTTCGCAGGGGAAAAATATGTCTTTTGGAATCAGGAAGCTGGTAGGCTGTGAAGAACCCAATATCTCCACCGAAAAACATGGCATTGCAAGACTCTGATGCAAGCCGCAGAGCTCCAAACTTCCTTGTAGGTGTGTGGATGGGGTTCTACTTGGTGACAGAAAGTCCTTGTTTACTGGAAAATTAGATTCCCCTGATTCTGTGACTCTAACTTAGACTAGGGAGGGGGGCGGAGGTTGGAGGGAAATCGTCATCATGTATTATTTCACCATATTGTTCACACCTTAAAGCTAGGAGAATGAAAATGGAATCTAATCCACCTGAGCCCTATTTTTCTTTCGTAAAGCCACCACTTTTTCTTCTTAAGAAATCACTTTTTCATATCCTTACATGAAACTCCATTATTCAGCCCAGAGATGGTGCTTTGAATTAGATGACACTCAGCCATTTAATGTGATTCTGCCTGGATTTAGTGTTCTCAGGTGAAAACACTCTGCGTGAGAAGCAAAGATAAGGGTGGGTTCTCTCTAATTCAGATGAATTCCATGAGAGATTGAAAGAGTAAGTAAGTTCTTCTGCTTTGCCAACATATCTTAATCTTCTAATCAGCCTCCCATTTCTGCACCAACGACACTCCCTGGAACTATAGGTGACCAGACTTGTTTTGCACCTCAAGACTTTCAGTCGAGCATCTGAGAAGAATCAGGTCTCCTGCTACCTCAGCACATGGTATTGCTATGTGTTGGTAACTTCTGATTTCCTCTGAGAATCAAGAATTCAGTCTAACAGGATAAAGATTAACATAAAAGGATAACTTGGGACATGCTAAGTGCCAGTGATAGGATTCGTATTCTTTTTATTCACAAAGCCCTTAGAGCAAAATTGGGGGATTTGGCAAGCAGTGACCCACATTCTTTCACTCATTCAGCTATGTGTCAGTATATCTAGCTGCCCAGGAAATATTGGTCAGGTGTCTATAGTATCAACACTCACAAAGACAAATAAGGTGCACTGCCTGAAACAGTATCTAACAGGTCCCACTCCTTAATGGGGAATGGGGACCTGTGGATCACAATGTGATAGTACGTGAAAAAGCAGACGTGTGTTCAAGGTTCAAAGGTAACCAAAGAGAAGGAGCAATTGCCTGAATGCAGGTGGGATTGTGGAGGCATAGGGAGGTGGACATGGATAGCTTCTTGGATGCGTTGACATATGAAAGAAGAGTGAGAATTTTCCAGGCATGTGCACAGTAGTTCGAAGACACAGCATGAAGAAAGACATAGACACTGTATATATGGAGCTAGATAAGGCTAGCCATGGCAGCAGGGCTTTTCGTAAGAGTGGCAAGAAGAGACGAAGCTGGTGGAAGCTACAGTGAGACCAGTGACAGTGAGACCAGCGTGGTAGACCAGATTGAGACATTTCTCTGACTTGTTGTAAGGGGGTGTGGTCTAGGGTCCTTTCTAGGATGGCTATAAGAGCCAAGGGTAAGAGGGTGAGACACTGAAGGACACGTTCTCTGTGTCCAAGGCATGCTCTTGAAAACAATGATCCTATTTTAGCCATTGTGTTTCGGGACTGTAAAATGCCAGTGTTTTCAGTCCAAATATTCTTAATATCGTGGATCATATACATATAAAATGACTACTTTTTCTCCACCCCTCACCCGCCGCCCCAGCATACTGGGGCTGATTGTTGAAGCTTGTTGTGGGCAAGAGGCCTGAAGGCTGCAGCCTTTACAGATTCCATGTATTCCAGCCAGGGGTTGAGGCTATCCGCAGCTCAGCACACCCAATGGATCGGGCCCTCGTGCCAAGGTGGCATTCTGAGTCTACCTGTAAGGGATGAAGCCCTCTCAACCAGGCTCACTTAGGTTAGCGCTAAAAGCCGACCTCTGGTCTCCCAATTCCAGTTCAACTCTTCATCTTCAAATTCAGCTAGGCTTCGTCTTGGAGTTGCACTTAGAATCCCTCTCTCAGGGGACAGAAGCTTAGAGATAGTTGAGGCCAACATCCTGGAAGTTAATCACACTGTCTCATAAGATATCTTTCAGTATGAAAGTCAGGGGAAGAAAAGGGAACTGTGTGGCTCCTAGGTCATTGTCTATACTGATTAGAGCCAGTAATTACTTAGAGTTGATGAAATATCTATATAATCTGGGCATGTAGACATAGAGGTTTGGGATAATCGATGGAAGGACATCACCAGTGCATAATAAAGCTTGAAACAACAACAACAACAAATACCCAATGGCGCTAAGTTGTAGCTGAAACACTGTACTCACCAGTTACTCTTGCTCTTTGTTTAGAGCAGTGGTTCTCAACCTGTGGGTCGTGACCCCTTTGGGGGTTGAAGGACCCTCTCACAGGCAACGCCTAAGACCATCAGAAAACACATCTTTCCAATGGTCTTAGGAACCAAGACACCGCTCTACCCAAGTCCCTCCCACATGCAGATAGGCCCACATACAAGTACCCGGCATGAAGACTGGTACCCATGCTACACCATGCTTCAAGACAAAATTTCATATATTTGTCATTAGAAATAAATATTTTACATATTTTACAGTAATTGCATGTTGCTTTTGTGATTAGTCGCCATGCTTTAATTGTGTTCACATTGTAACAATGAAAATATATCCTACATATCAGATGTTTGCAAGACGATTTATAACAGGAGCAAAATGACAGTGATGAAGTAGCAACGAAAATAATTTTATGGTTGGAGTCACCACCACATGAGGAGAAAGAGTAGTGGTATTAGGAAGGTCAAGAATCACTGAACTAAAGGTTGTATGTTGGAGAAAAGAGATTGTGCAATGATAGTATTTTCAAGTTGCTTTCTGCTCATGAATAACTTCTGTAAGATAATCTCAACCTCTTTGCAATGTATTTTAGGGTCTCAGGCATTGATTAAAATATCCGCCTATTTAGCATATCACCATGGCGCACAGCTGTCTTCAGGAAAGTGCCCCCTTCATAATGGCATTGCAAGAAGGGAGTTCATGCTTTCAGTGGGTTTGTAGTGCTTTGTAGTACACAGCAGTGCCTTGATTCTGCCCAGGAAACTCAGCACTCCAGTTATTAAAGTCACCTTTTAATTTCCCCCCCCCCTTCATGTTTCTTTCATTGTGATTAAAAGAACGAAAGTGGACATTTGGAAGTCATCGGTCAAGTTGGCAGAAATAGTAAATGTTATTTGTCCTCACCTCATTTCCCCCCCTTTTGTCTTCAAAGCACCACATCAGGGCCCGGGAAAGGAATGTGTGCTGTTGGTAACCTTATGCTTCTTAGTTGTCCTGCTGAGACTGCCAGCACAGTAGCCAAACAACTGTAATCATTTCTGGAAGGCATTTGTGACATTGACACTTGGCCCATTATGAACTGCACCAAGCCCCTCAAATCATTTCCTAGGGGTTTGAAAGCTGCCGCTCGGCGATAAAAACCCTCGATTGTTACTGACTCAGTCGAGATTTGTGCTCCAAGGATGAATTTCCATTTGGCATTTCTGTTTGCGTTTGCATGGGGGCAAAGGTACGTGTGGAACCATATTTCTTGCAATCAATACAAATCACGAGCCGGCTCAGAGATGCCTGGGTGTCAATATGTCTGGCCAAGTCAGAAGTACCTGTCAAATGTTCAGAGGGCTGCATTTTCTCCAGGAAGCTCGGTTCAGGCATATTTGTTGCTTCAATTAGGCTGATTTAGTGGCTCAGTCAGGGAGCCAGGGCCTCTGGCCCTCTGCAGCGTCATTTGATTTCTATGCTGCCAGTAAGAGATTCAAAACCATGCCGCCCAGTTAACTCCACGTCTGGAAAACAGACCCACCACTCTGGACAGTCTGGGTGGCGCAGCTGTCGGGATATGGTGGGGCTCTTCGGGGCGGTCCTCGTCTAAGGTCGGTGTGTCTCAGTGTCACATGCCTGGAGCCTCTGACTAACGCTCGGTTCCCTGAGAATGCTGGGAGCTGACAGGCTAGATGCTCCTTTTGGAAAGCCAGTTCCCTGAAGCGATCCTTTAATGGGCAAGCGGTACAGGGCGGCAGTGCAGAGAAGAGAACTGCAGAGCACGTTTTAGAAAGAGGAGAGGCTTGTTTCCAAAGGTATCAGTCTGCTCTCTCTCCCCCCTCAGTCCATCCAGAGACCGCAAAAGCAACGTTCTGCCACTCAGATTCTGTACTTTGGCAAAGTGGTCACATGCCGGCTCAGATCACTTGGGCTTCAATCCAGAGGGGGGTAGGCATGATCTAGATAAAGGATGAAGAAGAGACCTAAGACTCTCAATGAAGGTATGCTACTTTTGCTTCTCTTGAGTCCCTGCTGAACTGACTGGTGGAACATAAAAAAACATCCCATCATCATCGTTAGGTACCAGCCAGGGCACTCATAGCGAAGCTGTGTGCAATGGCAGGAACCTCCCCCTGTTTCTCCCAGCCTCCCCACTGTTCTTTTGTGTGAGCCCATTGTCACAGCCGCTATGTCAGCCCATCTCAGTGAGGGTCTCAGTCCTTCGCTGCCTCTCTGTTTTACCAAGCACAAAGTCCTTCGCCAGGGACTGGCTCTTCTCCAGGAATGGTCTCTCCTGACAACATGTCCACGGTCTCTGAGGCGAAGTCTCCCCATCCTTGCCTCTCAGGAGCACCCTGGCCGTACATCTTCCTAGAGAGATGTGTCTGTTCTTTTGGCTGTCCAGGGAACGTCCCGTGTTTTTTTCCTGCACCGGCTGCAAGTGCTTCCATCCTTCTTTAGTCTTCTTTAGTCAATGTCCAGCTTTCGTCATTGCCTCAAGGAAGTAGATAGCAATCTCATGAACATTTTGACCTCGAGTAAACCTAAGCTGGCTGTAAGCATATATCTTATACTAGCTAGGAATCCTTTGTTGCAAGTGACAGAAAACCAATTCGAATTAGCCTGAACAACTACATAAAAGGGCTGGTGGTCGCAGTGTTTGATGGACCAACATGGAGGTATTCCACAAAGCTACAAGTGCTGTTGAATAACCACAGGCACAGGAATGCAGCTGCCACTCAGCAGCACCCGGAACTGGGGCTCCCCTGGGGTTCCGATGGTGTTTTGTTGATCCGCTGCTGTCTGATGCACAGATGTTTGGTGTGTCAGCTTCTTTGTCTTTTACTGGACACAAGTTTTCTCCACAAGATGCTCTAGGGGGTGCCAATTAGGCCACCACTGCTCATCAAAAGATGGCAATTTGAGCCTACCCAGGGAACACTATGGAAAAAGAGTCTGGTGATCTATTTCCATAAAGATTATAGCCATGAAAACTCCATGGGGCAGATCTACTGTGCTCTGTCCTGTGAGGTCGCCATGAGTTGAGAATCAGCTCAACAGAACCAAAGAACATCAGATTTCTCCTTATGCTGAAAAAAATATATCGTGTTCTGACCACTCTGGTTTATATATTTTAAGCCAAGAGAAATGAGTCTCACTCTCATAATACTCCAACTTAGCCTTTAATGGGTTTGATAGAGATCAAGTGGCATTATATGAACCAGTTGACTACAGCTAGTGGATTAGGGTTGTCTGATTGAGCAGGCTTAGGTCAGCATCCATACTAAGCCAAATCAACAGCATCCCAGAGAAGGGGGACACTTTTGGCTAACGTGGAAGTTCCAACAGTAGTCAAGTGATTGGGAGAAAAGGACAGAATGGCAGGCATGTCCCTAGATGTCCATCATACATAACCCAAACCCGGCCCAATGCCGTCAAGTCAATCCCAACTCATGGCGAGGCTGTAGAGGGCTTCTGAGGCTGTATGTTTTAACAAGAGCAGATGGTCTCATCTTGAACTTCCAGCTGTGCCTTTAGGAGCCCAATGCCTGACCCACAGTGCCACCGGGGACCTTTCCACCACGCATAACTGAGACAAAAGAGGAAAAAATTTAAAAGATAAAAAGAAAACAAAGATATAACAGACACAGATAAGCTTAAAGAAAATAACAGATAAAACTCAAGCCATGCAACAAAGATGATAATTTTATCTTGATGAAAGCTAAATTTCAAAATAAAGGCATAATGGCAATAAGTCCCCACACATCAAGTACCATAATATCAAAAACATATCATAAAACCGATATAAATAGAAAGGGAAATGAATTGTATGTCTATAAAACCAGAGTTGCCATTAAAAAGCTATTTGAATTGATAAAATGGAGTTCAATAAAATGGTAGAATGAGATAAATACACAAAAATCAATAGGAAGCTTGTATAACAGCAATAATGTATTTAAAATGTGGTGAAAAGGAAAGCTTAGTCCTAATAGCACCAAAAACTGAAAAATGAGAGATAGGGGGCTGGGATTAGTACTTGGCAAAATTAGAATAAAATGTATTTCAGAGAAAAACAAAAAAACCTGTTGAAAATGAGAACAATGAGGGAAAATTAGTCCTACCAGATATTAGAAAATCTTGTAATTGAGTAATTAAAACAGTATGATGCTGATACAAAATACACAGGTAATTGAACAAAATAAATAACCATGAGACAGATCCTGACATGCTCAAAATATTAATATGTGATAAAGGAAACTGCACAAATCAATAAATAATGAAAAAATATTTAGCAAAGAGTCTTGGGACAACTGGGTCACTACACACTGAAGAGTAAAGCAAGAATATAGGAAATTTATTTGCAACAAACATCAGGGGATTGCAAAATATTTGTGGAAAACTGAAAACAAAGGACAAACTCTTCGCAGCCCTATTGTATGATTTAGGGTTAGTCTCTTGACTCTTACAAAGATCGTTCGAATCAATAAGAAATGCACACAGAGATCTGTGTTAAAAATAAATGTCCAATGATTCTACCTCAAAAGTGGGAACAGGATTTGGGATAGTCCTGGTGAGCATTTGTCTCAGCAAAGAGCCCGGTGGTAACGTTTTGAGTCGCTTAGCAAAAAACCTTCGATTCCACGCCCCAGCCACACTCCGCAGAAGGCTGCGGGAGTCTGCTTTCATACCGACAGACAGCCCCAACACCCACAGGGGCGCTTCTTCTCGGTCGTAGAGGGTCACTTTCAGTCAGAATGAACTTGATGGGAGTCATTTTGGTGGGTTTGAGTCTCAAGAACCAGAGAAAAAGATTCATACATCTCGAGTCAGTATTTCTATCCCGGGCAAACTATCCTAGCCTTGACTCGGCAACAGCAACCCATCCTAAAAAACTAGTTTGAAAAACTCAAAAGCATCATGAACCAGCCTGCTCATTGCAACCTTGTTTGTGCTCACCACTCTCTGCACATAAAGTAGCAACCCTGTCACACTCCTCTACTTGGCTTTAGAGTTGATTGCCAGTCTCCTCCCTCACTAGAATGGAAGTAAGCCCTGGGAGAGTTTGCCTGCTTCCTTCACACCTATATTCCTAGTTGGCAGACGTTGGCCCAGTCCATCACTGGCATTTGGTAAATAATTTTTGGAATAAAAGAATAGCCCCAAATGTCCAACAATAAGAAAATGGTTCCCACCCACTACCATCAAGCCGATTTCGACTAACAGTGACCCTGGGGGACAGGACACAACTGCCCCTTTGGTTTCTGAGACTAAATCTTTATGGTAGACAACAGAGAGGTTCTCACTACCATCAAGTCAAGCGACTCATAGTGATCTCTTTATGCATGAAGAAAGTCTCATCTTTCTCCCTAGGAATGGCTGGTGGTCTCCCACTGCTGACCTGTGGCTAGCTTAACAGCTCCCCAAGTAACTCAGGACACCAGCAGGGCATCTCTGCTGATCTTAAGGCTAGCAGCCCAGCCCTAACCACTGCACCACCAGGGTTCCTTAAGAAAATAGTTAAATAAATAAAATATCTACACTCCATAGAACATTCTGTAGCTACTTGATACACCTATGGGGTCCTGGTGATATAATAGCTAGAGCACTTGACTAACTAACCTAAAGGTCAGTAGTTCAAATCTATCTCTCCTTGGAAGAAATGTGTGTCAGCTGTTTCCATAAAGATTTACAACCCTAGATTTACAAGCCTTGAAAACCCTAGGGGGTGGTTCTTCTCTGTCCTATAGAATTACTAGTTGGTATTAACTTGATGGTAGTGAATTTGGTTGGGTTTTTGATATAAATATATTGCACAAGAATAATAATCTATACCAGGGAAGTTTTTAAGATACAATATGCTTAAGAAAACAATATGTTTGACATACTTGTATATTATGATTAAACTACAGAAAAATTTCATAGAGAGAAATAAAAATATATAACAAAGGTCATGAGAAGATGCAACATAGGTGATTTTTCTCTTCTTTAAGTTTTTGGGCATTTTCTTTTTTTTTTTTTTTTGTTTTGTTTTTTGCTTTTTCTTTTGGGCATCACTGCTCTCCGGTAATGGGAGTAGAAGGCCCAGCCCCACTGCTAGAATTGAACCTCCGTCCCAGCGGGCCGCAGTCCTGCGCACAACCACTACGCCACCGGCGCTCAGCCCCCTTTGGGCATTTTCAAGATATCATATAATATGCATTTCTTTACTACCAGAAAATTTGATAAGTGCAGCATCAAATTAAAGGTTTGCTAAGAGGATGTGATCTCAAATTAAGGACAATTAGAAGAGAGAGTAAAAATGCTAACAATAAGGAATTAAATTAATATTTGGTTTATTTTAGTCTAATTAGATAAATATGGGTTCAGAACATGAAATTTTTTTTTTTTTGTGGCATCACTGCCCTGGTGGGAGTAGCAAGCCCAGCCTTGCTGCTGTATTTGAACTGTCAACCCTGTGGGCCGCAGTCCCACAAACTACCACTAAGCCACCAGGGCTCAGCCGAAAATTTTTTCACATTATTTGAAAAATATGAAAAAGAAGTCAACTACTCCTTGAGTTACTATAATAAAGACAGGGTATTTGCTTATTTCTGTCACACAATTACATAGATTGCTACCTCTAAGTTCCTCTCTGTAGAGATTCTGAAGAAATCACCCCAAAATGCAGATTCTTCATAAAACTGGGGCAAGGTCCTGAAACACATGTGTATTTTAAACAGAGTATGGATGATCCTCTCTTTGGGGGTCGCTGGACTAGGGGACAAGGAAGAGCTCTTCCTGAGCTGAAGGGACTTCTCTCCCATCTGCCCTGGAGGTACTACTGCTCCTGGGACCCTCCTTTAGTTATTCTGAAGGTGAGCGGGTCCAAGGAATCTGGAACCCTCGTGTGAGGTGTCTCAGAATGGCCCTTCTCTGCCCCTTCACCGACCCTCTGCCGGTCTATCCCAAAATGCCACAGGCGATGCCAGTCTAGCTGGGCTCCTCACAGCTCACAGTCTTCCACACAGCACTACTGGCCTAGAGCCCTTTCTAGGTTTGTTGCTGTTTTTAGTTGTCATCAAGCTTTAGAAGTAGATCCCCAGACCTCCTTAGTCAATCTGAGTCTTCGTTGTCACTGAAACTGTCCAGAATCACACAAACTTCCACTGAGAGTTGGATGGTGGCGGTACACAAGGTGGGTTGGGCGGGAGTTGCATTCAGGTCTACACAGAAGGCGAGAAGTCCACCGCTGGACCACCACTCTCCTCTTGGCTCATCTTCCCATGTGCTACCTCCCCACGGATGCAATGGACAGTGCTGAACTTCCTGTCCAAGTTGTTCTTCCCGGACATCCCATTGGATTTTTTCCAATGCCTTCATTTACCCAGTCTCTGGATGGCTTCTTTCTCTTTCCCTTTCTCCTTCCCCTCACCACCCCCACCCCTCTTATTTGATTTGAAATCTGCAGCTGTCTTCCTCTGACTACATCTGTTTAGATCTCAAGTGTAATGCTAATATTCATCTGGGTCTCTAGTGTTGTCCACTACAATTTATGGCCACAAATCAAAAACTTGGACAATACAAAATCCCCCTTGATTTAAAAAAAATCATTGCATGCAGCTCACCATCTTTTTTTTTT
>PVJH01044089.1:0-13216 GCA_004026705.1 Nesogale talazaci | reverse complement strand
GGGGGATCTCCGCGGAGTCCCGCCTGCCACTTACTGGAAAGCCCGACCGGAGCCCAAGGAGCGGCTTCCACTGGGCATGCTCTCGCACGGAGCCTGGGCTGGCGGGCCCGGCGGGCGGGCGCTGCGGTTCCTATAGCAACAGCGGGCGCACAGGATGGAGGGGCGCCTGCGATCGGCTCTGCCCCGAGCTCAGCACTGCGGGCGGAGGGGAGGGCGGGATCGCCGCGTGTGCGTGCTGCGCGGACACACACACACACACACACACACACACACACACACACACACACACCGGCAGTGGGCGGCCACACACGCGTACACAGCCTCTGTGCTGCCGTGTGATACGCACCCGCGCGCACACGCAGGTGGACTGCGGGCCAGCAGGCAGCGTGTGCAGGCGTTGGCATTCACCTACGTAGCACACACCGGGCTCGCCTGGCAGGAAGACGTGCCTGGGTGAATGTGCAGGACACACACACACACACACACACACACACACACACACACACACACTCGTTCACTGTAAGACCACAAGCACCCCACCGCAAGGTGGGTGGGTAGGGGAGTGAATCGTAAGATTTTTTTTTTTTTTCCCCTCCAGACTCACTGAAAACAGCAACCTTTTCCCACTTGAGTCCTGGCCAGTGAGGTTAGGCTAAACAGGAGGCATGCCAAAATAGAGAAAGGAAAAACAAAAACAAAATCTGTCACATCAGGAAGAAAAAAAAAGAGTATACAAGGAGATTCCTTTTGTTACGGATGTTCTTAGAACACCTTTTACACATAAATCCAGCAGTACACCTCACAACAGAAGCCTCAAGAATAAACCCAATAGGCCTGTCTGCCTTTGATAACTGCCAAAATACAAAATGAGTTTTCCAATCAGTGGGTGTTCATTCAAATAAATAACCTGAGAAAGGTCCCAGTGCTTTTGAAAAACAGGTAGACAGAATCCGTTCTCTTTGTTTCTAGTGATTCAAGCCACGGCCGTGATGATTTGTGAAGAATACTAATCACTTGCACTCTCGGTATAGAATCTTGTATGCACAGGAAAACGGTAAACTGAAAGAACAGGCACATTGCACTGCAGCTCATAATTCCCAATGGAGCGGAAGGGTCTCGACTGCCAGTGCTCAGAAAGGGTAAGGCCCCTGCCCAAGGGCCAGAGACAGCTTGAGGAGCTGGAGATTTCCCACCTAGCTCAGATGCGCACCCCTCAACTCCCTTAGGACTTTAGCAAGAAAAACCAATCATGCTTGCTATTCAGCCTAGTGACCTCCTCCTCAGGCCACCAGAAAAAAAAAAAAAAAACACCCCAGGAGACAGTGGAGAACATTGCATCTGAATGAGGAAGGTTGCTCAGCACGACGGTGCTTCTGGGAAAAGACCGCTTGAGCAGAAAGGAGAAGCAGTGCAGGTATGCAGTGGCTGCCTGGCTGCCGCGGGTTGCAAGGGTTCCAATCTGGCTAAAGCTGGGGAAGAGCTGGGATGCCAGATAAACTTCTCTGTTGCTGCTGTAGGGTGCCATCAAGTCCAGTCTGACCGATTGTGACCCTTTGCACAAGCGAGCACAACACTGCATGGTCCAGTCCGGCACCATCCTCACAGGAGTTCCTGGAGCGGAGGCCCCTGAAGCAGCCACTCCCCTCCAGGGCCTTCCTCTTCTACACTGCCCCTCCACTTTCCAGGCATGATGTGCATCTCCAGCCGCGGGTCTCAAGTTGGGGGTCGCGACCCCTTTGGGGGTCGAACGACCCTTTCACAGGGGTTACCTAAGGCCATCAGAAAACACATTATTTCCAATGATGGTCTTAGGAACCAAGACACCAGGTCTGCCCACTTGCAGAGAAGCCCACATACGAGTACCTGGTGTGACGACTGTTGTCCATGCTACACCATGCTTCAAGACAAAATCATTTGTTTGCCATTAGAAATAAATATTTCACAACATATAATTACATGTCTTTGTGATGAATCACTATGCTTTAATTATGTTCAATTTGTAACAATGAAAATACATCCGGCATATCAGATATTTACATGATGATTCATAATAGTAGCAAAAATACAGTTATGAAGTAGCAACGAAAATAATTGTATGGTTGGTGGTCACCACAACAGGAGGAACTGTATTAAAGGGTCACGGCAGTAGGAAGATTGAGAGGCACCATCTTACAGGAACTGGTCTCTCTTGATAATATGCCCAGAGTATATAAGGCAAAATCTTGCCATCCTTGGCCCTAAAGAACACCCTAGCCTTACTTCACCCAATACAGATTGGTTTGTCCTTTTAGCAATCCATGGCACTTTCATTATTCTTTGCCAGCATCACAATTCAAATGTATCGATTCTTCTGCAGTCTTCCTTATTGAATGTCCAAACTTTCACCTGCATATGATACTATGGAGAATACCATGTGTGGTAGTTATATAATCATTTGTTAATTTGAAGAGTAAGAATGTTGGGGTGGAGTCTAGCATGTCAATCAGATCATAGTTAATGAGGCCTCTGTATGAGCCAGGCCTTCTCCTGAGAATTCTGGGAAATCCAGCAGTATTTCCTCCTTGGAGGCAGGAGAGACTCTCTCTCACTATTCTACTACCTGGAAGAGATAGCAGCTGACAAGAGACATGGACTCACCCTGATGCAGCCCTGGGAGAAGCTATGCAGAGACCCCTGCCAGTGCTGAGATATTTCCAATGCCACTGGATCCAAAGACTTTCTACCCACTGAACTGTGATCTTCTACATTCGGCATCATTGCGTGTGTTTTGTGAGTGTGAAGAGGACTTTATAGACTGTTATTGGGCAAGTGGGCTAATATTGGACTTAGGGACTTGATCTGGACTGGGCTGGGATGTTTTCTCAATGTTCAATAGTTCTTATATACGAATCGCTTTCTTGTACACATGTGTGTCCGTGGATTTGTTTCTCTAGTCTACCCAGACTAACACACCATGCTTTGGGCATCCTCCTTAGCCCTCAAAGGGACATCTTTGCTCTTTAAGACTCCAGAGAGGTTTTGTGCAGCCAATTTACCGAATGTAGTATGTCTTCTGATCTTTTGAATGTTGCTTCAATGGGCATTGATTGTGGACCCAAGTAAGACAAAAAGTCCTTGACAAATTCAACCCTTTCTCCATTTATCATGACGTTAGCTACTGGTTCAGTTTGGTTTTCTTTACCTTCGGTTGTAATCCATAGTGAAGGCTACAATCCTTGATCTTCATCAGCAAGTGCTTCAATTCCTCCTCACTTTCAGCAAACAAGGTCATGGCGTTTGTCTACTGCAGGTTGCTAATAAGGCTTCTTCAAATCCTGATGCCACCTTCTCCTTCATATAATAGTTTCTCTGATGATTTGTTCCAAATACAGGTTGAATAAGTATGGTGAAAGGATATAACCCTCTCCTGGTTTTAAAATATGCAGTATTCCCTTTTCTAATCATACAACTGCCTCTTGACCCATGTCTTAGTTCTGAATTAGCATAATGAAGTTTTCAGGAATTCTCATTCTTCTCAACTTATCCACAATTTTTTATGGTTCACACAATCAAATGCCTTCGTGTAATCAAAGAAACACAAGTAAACAGCTTTCTGGTATTCTCTGCTTTGAGTTTAGATCCATCTGACATCAGCAATTGATATCCCTTGTTCCACATCTTCTTCTGGCAGTTCCCTGTCAATGCACCGTTGATCTGAAGTGCAATTATACTTGTATGGGATAGCAATGATATCGTTCTATTGTTTAAGTGTTCTGTTGAGTTACCTTCCTTTGGAATGAGCACAAAGATAGGTCTCTTTCAGTCAGTTGGCCAACCAGCTGACTTCCAAGTTTCCTGGCATAAATCAGTAAGTGCTTCCAGGGCATCTTCAGCTTTCTAAAACATTTCCACGGGTATTCCTTCAATTCCTGGAGTCTTGTTTTTGGCTCCTGCATTCAGTACAGTTTGAACTTCTTTCCTCAGGCCCACTGCTCTTGGACATATACGTGGTGGACTGTCAACTAGTTCTTTGTAGTACAGTGACTCTGTTCCTTCCATCTTCTCTTGATGCTTCCTGTATCTGTCAATGTTTTGGCTGTCGAGTCTTTCACAATTGCAAGGCTTGGATATTTTTCTGGAGTTCTTTCTGGTTCGGATATGCTGAACATGTTCGTCCCTTTTGGTTTTCTCATTCTAGGCCCTCGCACAGTTCTTTATTATACTTGGCTTTGTCTTTTCCAGCTGCCCTTTGAAATTTTCTATTTTGCCTCTTTTTTGGCGGAGTGGTCATCACTGCCCTCTGGTGGGAGTAGGAGGCCCACCCTTGCTCCTGGAGAGCTGCTGCTGGATTTGAACCGCCAAGCCCGCGGGCCACAGTTCTGCCCTCAACCACTAGGCCACCGCGGCTCAGCCTCTTCGGTCTCTTGACTTCATCTTTTTTTTTTTTTCATTGGTTTTAGCCACTCTATGATTCAGAGCAAGTTTTAGAGTCTCTTCTGGCATCTACTTTGATCTTTTCTCTTTTGTATCTTTTTAATGCCCTTTTGCTTTCTTCATGAACAATGGTCTTGATTTCCACCCACAGCTCTTCCATCATTTGTGTTCAATGAATTGAATCCGTTCTCAAGATGCTCTTGAAATTTAGTGGGAAAGACTCAAGGTCATATTTGTTTTAATTTTTCATCAGCTTTATCTGGAACTTGCATACAAGCAATTGGTGGCCTATCCCACAATCATCCCTGGACTGGTTTTGCTGCTAATATTGATTGAGCTTCTACATCATGTCTTTCATGTAGTCAATTTGATTTCTGTGTATTCCATCTGAGGAAGTCCATATGTACAGTCCTTGTTGAAAGAAAGATATTCACTACAAATAAGTTGTTGGTTTTGCAAAATTCTATCATGCAATCTCTAGCTTCGTTTCTATCCATATTTTCCAACTACTGTTCCGTCCTCTGTGTTCCCAACTTTTCATTCCAGTCACCAATAAGTATCAGTGCATCTCGATTGCATGTTTGATCAATTTCTGACTGAAATCGTTGGCAGACTGCTTTCATTTCTTCATCACTGGCTTTCGAGGTTTGTGCATTAAGTTGAATAATAGTTGTATTGATTGGATTTTGTTGAAGACGAATATATATAATCCAATCACAGACAGTTTTATACTTCATGATGGATTTAGCCAGATTCTTTCTTCCAATCAATTCTATACCATTCCTCTCGGTTGTGTTATTCCTGACATAGTAAATCATGTTATTTTCTTATTCCAAATGGCCAATAGCAGTCCATTTCAGCTCACAAAGGGCTGGGATATTGATTTTCATGCATTTCATTCATTTTTGACCATTTCCAATTTTTCTAAATTCATACTTTGCAGATTCCAAGTGTGGTGCTCATGTGCTTATGTTAATTTCATGGTTGAGATGTGGGGGTGGAGTCTAGCCTGTTAATCTGGAGATAGTCATTGAGTAGCCAAGGAGGCCTGGCTTTCTCCTGAATGCGCATGGCTTTCTCCTGAGACTTCTGGGAAATTTCACGATATTTCCCTCGTGGAGTTGAGAAGCTATCTCCCCAGTTGTTGGGAGTTAGTCTCAGAGACAACGAACCATGGACAAGACAAGATGGCAGCATCTGAGGAGCTGAAGGAGCCAGAGGAGAAGCCACATGGCCTTACTCTGATGGAACCAGACCTCTGAAGCTGGAGAAGCCATGTGGAGACCCCTGTCAGCGCTGAGTTGCTTCTACCACCACTAGATGCTGTTGATAGACCCTGAGTCCTGGAAGCGAGGATCCATGGGGAGACACCTGCCAGCGCCGAGATTCTGCACCCACTGGTCTGTGACTTTGTGAGTCGGAAGGAGACTTTATAGACTGACATCAGGCATATTGGCTAATATCGGACTTATGACTTTGACTTGGACTGGGATAGGATGTTTTCTCAATAGTCCATTCCTCTTGTATATAAACCGTACCCTTATATCTATGTGTGTTTGTGGATTTACGGGGACTAACACACCAAGTTCTAGTTTACGGGGACTAACACACCAAGTTTCAATCATTAGCAGAGTTTTGCAGCTGTTTCTCTTTACCATGAGCCAGGTCCCATCAGAAAATGAAGATCCCAAAGGCTCCACTCCCTCAGGCTTGATCAGGCTCACATCACCACGGCTGACCCCCTCCAAGCAGTCAGCTCCTCGTCAGCCTCATTCTGAGTGCCCTCAGATCTGAAGGGCCCGTCTGCTGCCAGGATCCCTGACAAGGGTCTGCTTCCTTTGTCTAGACCTCCAGTATTTGAAAGTGTTGCCAAGCTGTACATATGGTGTTCATGGCTTCTTTCTCTGAAATAGGGAGCCGAGTTCTCCTTCATTGTCTGTATTTAGTTTAGAAGCTCTGCTGAAACCTGTTCACTTTGGGTGACCTGCTGCCGTTTAAAATACTAGTGACATAGTGTGTTAGTCTGGGTAGACTAGAGAAACAAGTTCATAAACATGCACATGTATATAAGGAAAAGATTTAAAAGAGGAATGGAACATTGAGAAAGCATACTAACCCAGCCCAGTCCAAGCCCACAAGTCTGATATTAGCACATATGTCTGATATCAGTCTATAAAGTCTTCTAATTTGTAAGGCACATGCAATGACACTTAGATGATCACAGGCCAGTGAGTGCAGAGTCCTGTGTATCCATGGTGGTAGAAGCATCTCAGTGCTGGCAGGAGCCTCTCTGTCGCTTCTCAAGCATCTTAGCACTAGCAGGAGTCTCTATGTAGCTTTTATGACTCCAGAGGTCTGGTTCCATCAGGGTAAGCCCATGTGGCTTCTACTCAGGCTCCACCAGTCTCCAAGACTCAGGGTCTATCAGCATACAGCCATCTTGTCTTGTCAGTACAGCATCTCTCAGGGACTGAGTTGTAAGTCTCTCGCTTCCACAGGGGAAATACTGTGACATTTCCCAGAATTCTCAGAGAAAGTCATGTCCACACAGAGGTCTCAATGACTATCTCCAGATTGTCAGACTAGACTGTCACTGCACTCATCCCTACACTTCCAATCATGAAACTGACACCAAAGTACAAGACTGCCACACACAGCTTCCAACATCATAGCAATACACAAACCATGTGATGTCTGAGCAGCCCAGAAGTGATGTCTGAGCAGTGCACAAGTTAGGAGACCACTGTCCTTCATAAACTAGCAGGGCAATTTAGTTGCCAAGAACATCCCATGGACCCTACCCAGTTCATGGTGCACCACCCTCAAGGATCATTAACCGTCAGTAAGGCAACAAGGTCCTTTTTCTTTCATTTTATTTAGAAAATAGGAACATAGAAATAATAACCACTAAGATGTACTAATGTGCTTATCACTGGGCCGGTTTCAGTTATAACTTCTTCTTCTGTGGTGGAAGTTTAGAAGAGACAAACTGATAATAATAAAAAAAAAAACAGCTGTGTGATGGGAAGAGCTGTCGTGTGGCCACATTATGTTCCTCTTGTGCTGGGTCCCAGCTTCCCTCACTTCTCCCTCTACTACAAACCCTGACTTCACACTCCCAATGTCCAGCCTAGCATTTGCAGTGACCTCTCTCGGGGGATACAGGAACCTGGTCATGTACCTGGGTTGGCCCAAGGCAGAGGCTTCAAGCCCAGCAAAAGGGTCCATTTTAATGAGAAATGGGACATTTCTTGTGGCAGTCATGTGCTTATGTTAATTTTATGATTGAAATGTAGGGGTGGAGTCTAGCCTGGTAATCTGCAGATAGCCACTGAGGCCTCTGTGTGGGCATGGTTTTCTCCTGAGACTTCTGGGAAATCTCATGCTATTTCCCTTGTGGAGATTGAGAAGCTATTCCCGTAGTGGTTGGGAGTTAGTCTCAGAGGCGATGAGTCACAGAAAAGACAAGATGGCAGCTTCCGAGAAGCTGGAGGGGCTGGTGGAGAGACCACACGGCTTTGCCCTGATGGAGCCAGACCTCTGAAGCTGGAGTGGCATGCTGTTGATGGACCCTGAGCCCTGGAAGCGAGGAGCCATAGGGAGACCCCTGCCAGCACCAGAATTCTGCACCCACTGACCTGTGACTTCCTGAGTTGGAGGGAGACTTTGTAGACGATTTGAGGCATATGGTTTAATATGGGACTTATGACTTTGTACTGGACGGGATTGGAATGCTTTTTAATGTCCTATTTCTCTTATATAAACCTTTTCTTTATATCCATATGCATGTCCTTGAAATTGTTCCTCTAGTCTACCCGGACTAACACATTTCTAAAAAATAAACTGCACTGAATACATGTTGTGTTAGTCTGGGTAAACTAAAGAAACAAAAACATCGATGCTTATATGTATATAAGTGAGAGGTTTATATAGAAGAGCAAGTGAACATTGATAAAAACATTCCAGCCCAGTCCAGATGGTCTCTAAATCCAACAATACCATGCTATAAAGCCCTCTTCAGACTAATGAAAAATATGCAATGACGCTGAATTAGGAAGATCACAGGCCAGTGGGTTGGGAGTCTTGCAGATCCAGTAGTGCTATAAGTATCTCGCTCTGGCAGGGGTCTCCACATAGTTCCTTCAGCTCCAAAACTGACTGCCTCAGGGTAGTTTCATGTGGCCTCTCCTCAGAAATAGTTCCCGGGGACTGAGCCCTGTCAGTAGAGAACCTCGAAGGGAATGAGTCATGAGAGAGAGTCTCTCCGGCTTCCAAGGAGGAAATTCAGGAATTCCCAGAATTCTTAGGAGAAGGCCATGCCCACAAAGAGGCTTCATTGGCTATGATCTGATTGACACACTAGACTCCACCCCTTCACTGTCAATCCTCTCAAGTCCCAGATTGACACTAGATTATGTAACTACCACACATGTTAAAGGCAATTAACTGCCATCAAGTCTATGCTGACTCACAATGAGCCTAGAGGACTCTCCCTGTGAGTTTCCAAGACTGTAATTTTATACGGGGGTAGAAAGACCTGTCTTTCTCCCTAGGAGTGGCTAGTAGTTTTGAACTGCTCACCTCGCAGTTAGCAGCCTAAAACATAACCATTACGCCACCAAGGAGTGCATAGCGATGGAAAATCAAAACATGCAGTTTCGGTTTCTTGAGGTAGAATATCCTAATTGGTTGTTTTCCCATCATTCTTTGAACATAGAGAAGAAATTATTGGGCCTTCAGAAGAAGTTCTGCTCATTTCTGCTAAAAGGTCCCTTCTCCTAGAACAAATCATTTCTCAAAGTAGGACCAGGGAGCTCCATCTTTCTGAGTACAGATTCATGAAATCACTACACTTTAAAGCAAAAATCCATTTTGGGACTTTGTTAGGCTTTATACCCCCATTTCACAGAGGAAGGAACCAAGCCTAGGAGAGGTTCTCAGAGGCCCTCAGCAAGCCAGGATGGGGGCTGGATCTGAATCAAAGGCCTTTGATTTGAGACCTGCGCCTGTGCTCTCTGCACCATCCTCACAGAACGCTGGAGGACTTACAACTGGGGTGACTTGCTTTCAAAAAACAAAGCAATATGATAGAACATACGGTCCAAGATTACGGGAGTGTCCCCTGCTAGTCTGTACTGATATCAGCCCCCTTCCGGAGCAGTGGTGTCAGGTAGCACTTTGTGATGATGGACACGCTGTACCCACTCGTGCTACGCAACATACTGAGTGATAGCCACACGGAGTACCGAGTACCTGAAATGTGACTCATGCAATAGTGGAACTGATAGTTTAAGGGCATTTAATCTCAATTATTCAAATTTACAGGGTCTATTTTCCAGACAGTCTGCCCTTTTGTCTTCACCCAGCTCCTGAAAGGTTCCAAATAGATAATGCGTTCACAGAAAGCTTGCATCTCACACTTAGAAAAATCACAAATAAATGGGACCTGGGTGTTTTCGCTCAGAAGCTACTTTTTCTGTCGTCTGCTGTAGCAAAGAGCCCATGTGAAGAGTGGAACTGTAGCTCAAACAACCCTCTCCTTCTATCCCTCTCCTCTCCCCTCGCTCTGTTCTGATCTCAGCATAAGAACTTGGAGAGCCGAGTGACTTAGCTGAAAAGGCTGAGGATAACTAGAACAGTGATTAGCATCCTATAATGATGCTAGGGGACAAAACCACAGGGCTGCCCAGGTAGCTGGAACCCAAACCACCGCAACACAGCTCTCATTCAACCTAACAGGAGAGTCAAAGACACACAGCAAACAGCTGTCTGCACAGTCTCTACCATGCTGATCATTTATATCCAATCTCTTCAGTATGGCAACATTTTGGTAATAGTGGCAGGCATGCCTCTACAAACAAAAGGATGTGTGTGTGTGTGTGTGTGTGTATATATATATATAAAACAATAATATATTTAATATATAATAATATATCCCAACTGTACCTTACAAATCCAGCTGGACTGGAGGAGGTACACTGGTACAGATGGAAAATGGAAATATGGAGAACTCAGGACAGATGAACCCAGTAGTAAGAGTGGAGCTACTGGATGGGTACAGGGAAGGTGGGGAAGAAAGGGGGAGTCAACTACAAGGATCTACACATAACCTCCTACTGGGAGGACAGACATTGGAGGAGGAGGCGAGGGAAGACACCGGGCAGTGTAAGATATGACAGAAAATAATAATTTATAAAGTACTGAGGGTTGGAGGGGGAGGGGAGAGCAAGGATTGAGGGGAGGAGAAGAGAAGCTGATATCAGGGGCTCAAGTGGGAAAGCAGATAGTTGGAGAATGATGACAGCAACAGGCATGTGAAGGTGCTTGACACAATATATGTATTTATGTATTGTGAAAGTGATGTACAAACCCCCAATAAAATGATTTAAAATATAAATAAGTATAATAATATATCAATAATAATAGCAGAATTGCTTTTACTATGTGCCAAGAACTTCATTTGATGTTACAATAATCATGAAGAGCGGAGGTTTCTTTTTTGTTTTGTTTTGTTTTTGTTTTTGGGCATCACCGCTCTCCGGTGGTGGGAGTAGGAGGCCCAGCCCCACTGCTGGAATTGAACCCCCGTCCCAGTGGGCCGCAGTCCCGTGCACAACCACTACGCCACCGGGGCTCAGCCCAAGAGCGGAGGTTTCTTACTGTTCCCAATTTCATATGAAGAAAGAGAGGGTTGGGAAATAAGTAATTTGCCCCAGAAATAACAGTTCCAAGTGGCGCAGTGAAAGTCCAGGTTTTTAAGTGCCCTGCAATACTTTCATCAGTGCTTGCAGCACAGTCCCCTGTGTGTCCCATTATATTCACGGACATATTTTTATCAAAAGCAAGCACACATAAACACAAATATCACCTGTCAAACCTATATATAAACATGGACATACTCTGACTCTTCCTCTCCTATCTTTTCAACCTGTGTGTCCATCCAAGTATCTACTTGTAGATCACGGTACTGCGGGATTATATATATAATAGTACTAGCCTCTGTTTCCTTTAACCCGTGAAACTTTCCAGTGTCTTCCTGTCTCTATAGCTATTCCTACCTCCTACCCTTAGCTATCTAATAATAGTTGCAGAAGTACATTGACAAGCAGCTGCCAGAAGTTCTGCTGGATTCAGAATAGGACATGGAACAATAGCTATCATCGCTGATATCATGTGGGTACCAGAAAGTTGCTTGTTCTTATTTTACTGACTATGCCAAGGCATCCAACTGTGTGAATCATAACAAACTAGGGGTAACCTGAGAAGAATGGGAAGTCCAAAGCAATTCATTATGCTTATGTGGAACTTGTACACAGATCAAGAGGCAGTTGTGCAAAACAGAACAAGGGAATGCTGCATGGTTTAAAATCAGTAAATGTTGTCTCCTGTCAGCATACTTATTCAATCTGTATAGTGAATTAAATCATTAGAGAAGCTAGGTTATATGAACAAGAATGTGGCATAAGGACTAAGGACATAAGGACATAAGGACAACCAGCGGTATGCGGATGACACATGGTGCTTGCTGAAAGTGAAGAAGAATCGAAGCCCTTGCTGATGAAGATCACAGATTTCAGGCTTCAGCATTGGTTACAACTCAATGTAAAGAAGACCTAAATTCTCATCACTTGACCATTAGATGACATCGTCATGAGTGGAGCAAACACTGAAGGGCCAAGGATTTAATCTTGCTTGAATTCACAATCATTACTCCGGGAAGCAGCAGTAAAGAGGTCCAAAGACTCGTTGCCTTAGGTCAATCTGTTGCACAAGAGTGTTGAAAAGCAAGGACATTACTTCGAAGACGAAGGTGTGCCTGACCCACGCCGTGGTATTCTCCATTGCCTCAGATGTATGTGGAAAAAGTCGGACATTGAATAAGGAAGATCAAAGAACCCAGGCATTTGAAATGGGGTGCTGAAAAAAAGTATTGAAAGTCCCATGGACTGCTGAAAGGTCCAACAGGTCTGTTTTAAAAGGCAAAGTAAAGCCAGAGTGCTCCTCAGAGGCAAGGATGGCAGGACTTCATCTGACATAGTTTGGACATGTCATACAGTAAAGCCAGTCACTACAGAAGGATGCCATGCCTGGTAAAGTGTGCAGATTGGCGGTGAGGGGGGGTTGTGAAAAAGAAGACCCTTAAGGTGGATTGATACAGTAGCTGCAAAAATAAGCTTAAATATAAGAACAATTGGCGGTGGGGGGCCCACAGGGGCCAGGCAGTGTCTCAGTCTGCTGTGCATAGGGTTGCAATGGGTCAGAACCAATTCAAAGGCACACAACAACAACAGCCCTCAGTCT
The DNA here is from genome assembly GCA_004026705.1 of Nesogale talazaci. Classification (NCBI taxonomy): domain Eukaryota; kingdom Metazoa; phylum Chordata; class Mammalia; order Afrosoricida; family Tenrecidae; genus Nesogale; species Nesogale talazaci. Next base: position 502 of record PVJH01044089.1, on the reverse strand, counting down.
GAGACATCCCCCCATCTCTTTCTCTCCCAGGCTTGGGGCTCTCCAAAGAACATTGCTTTCAGTATGAAAATCTATTCTTGCTGAGCCCCGGTGGCGTAGTGGTTGTGCACGGGACTGCGGCCCACTGGGATGGAGGTTCGATTCCGGCTCCCAGGAGCAAAGGCTGGGCCTCCTACCCACCACCAGGGCAGTGATGCCTAAAAAAAGAAAAAAAAAATCTATTCTTAAATAGTGGTCTCTTGATAGACTAAAAATTATTATTATCTTCATATCTCACACTGACCACTGTCTCCTTTCCCCCATGGTTTTTGTTGTTTTTCCTTCTAGAGAGGATGTGTGGCTATGTGTCCATCATTGCAATTGGTTCCCCTTTCCTCCCCACTTCTCCCGCTCCCCCAATTCCCCCTATCCTTCTGGCATCACTATTCCCATTCTTGTTCCTGGATTCCATGTGTTGTGAGCTCATCTATACCTGTATATATACTCTCTTTTCCAGAATGAG
>PVJH01044088.1:0-13216 GCA_004026705.1 Nesogale talazaci | reverse complement strand
AGTCACATCAGTGAACAAGAGGGCTACCTTGCTATGGTTGTGATCTTTAAAAATCTTTATTTAGTAATCTAATTAAAGAACTAAGTCTAGTTTGTTTGTTTGTTCATCTGTTTTGCCACATATGTGGCAGTTAGGTAAATGCCTGGCAGAGTGAGGAGGAGGAGGATAGCCTTTCAATCAAGTCATAGACATTGAGGTAGAAGTCTCTGTGGGCATGGCCTTCTCCTGAGGATTCTGGGAACTCCTGTCTTCCTCCCAAAGTCAGGACAAACACACTCTCTACCACACATTCCTTTTAACAAGCCACATGGAGCTAGGCTGATGGAGCCAGAGTTCTGGAGCTGAAGTAGCCACATGGAAACCCATGCCTGTCCTGAGATGCTTCCACCACCACTAGATCTACAAGACTTTCCATCCAGTGGTCTGTGATTTTCCTGTATTTAGCATCAAAGGACATGTTGTGTGAGTCTGAAGAGGAATCTATAGACGGGTATCAGATATATGGGCAAATATCAGACTTATGGACTTGATCTGAGCTGGGGTGTTTTATTGATGCATAATTCCTTCTTAATATAACTCTTTAACATATATGAGTGTCTTTGGGTTTGTTTCTCTAGTCTACCAAGAGTAACACACATATACCAAGCAAAATTAAAGGTAATAACTTCAATCATATGACAAATGAATTCAATGTATGAATACACATTTCAAAAATTTTATTGTTCTACAGGAAAAAAGGCAAGAAAGTACGTATTTAAATTTACTGTGTTATCACAGTATTGTCTCTGCAGAAAATTGACAATGCTTGCCTCTGTAAATATATGACATTGTCAAAGCTTCATTCTTGGCTTCATGTTGAAATGTGATTAAAGTTAATAGAGGAGATGAAAAAAATAAATTTTTTGTTATATGAGTTTTGCTCAGATTCAAAGATTTGCAACTAGTGAAGTGCCAAAATGAAAATTCAACCTGATGTACATTTCCCTGAATTTTAATCCATTTAATCCATGTTCAGCTTCTTTGTTCACAAAACTGCCTCTTGATCCATCCATATACAGGTTCCATAAGAATATAATTTAGTGTTCTGGAATTCTCATTTTTCCCAATGCTATCTGTGGTTTTTATTGTCCACATTGTTGCATGGATTTGCAAAGGAAACTAAATCACCCTAGTATCCGATATCTTTCTGGTATTCTTTGCTTTCAGCCAAGATCTATCTGATAATGATGATCCTTGTTTCATGTCCTATTTTGAATTCAGTCTGATTTTCTGGCAGTTTTCTGTCGATGCACTGGGGCAACCATTGTTGGATGATCTTCAGGGAAAAAATTTCTTACATGTAATATCAATTATATTGTTTAATAGTTTGAATGTTTTCTTGAATCACCTTTCTTTAGCATGGGTACAAATATAGATCTCTTCCAGTCAACTGGTCAAGTATCTGTCTTCCAAATGTTTCCAAATTTCTTGGCATAGATAAGCAAGTGCATCCAGTGCTTCCTCAGTCTGTTGAAATATTTCAACTAGTGTTCCGTTAGATTCTGGAATTCTGGTTTTGGCTAATGCTTTCCTTGAAGCTTAAACTGCTTCTTTAAGCACCATTGGTTCTTGCTCATACGCGACCTCTCAAGATGTTTGAATGCCATCTGGTTCTTTGGGAGACAGTGGCCTTGTATTCTTTTTTTTAAATCATTTTATTGGGGGCTCATACAACTTTTATCACAGTCCATACACACATCCATTGTCTCAAGTACATTTGTACATATGTTGCCATCACTGCTTTCAAAGCACTTTCTTTCTACTTGAGGCCTTGGTATCAGCTTTTGATTTTGTCCCCTTCCTCCCCCGCCCTCACGAACCCTTAATAATGTACAAATTATCATTTTTTCATGTTTTGCACTGTCAGACGTCTTTCTTTACCCCCGCCCATATCTGTTGTCCATCCCCTTGGGAAGGGGTTATAGATAAGTCATTGTGATTAGTTCCAACTTCCTCTCCTCACCTTCCTCTTCCCCTTCTGGTATGGCTACTCTCAATATTGATCACAAAGAGTTTATCTGTTCTGTATTCCCTGTGTTTCCAGCTCTTGTAGGTAACCATGTACATGCTCTTGTCTAGCCAGATTTGTAAGATAGAATTAAGGTCATTCTTGTGGGGGAGAGGAAACATTAGAGAATCAGAGGATTTGTAAGATAGAATTAGGGTCATTCTGGGGGAGAAGAAACATTAGAGAACCAGAGGAAAGCTGTATGTTTCACCAGTGCTACACTGCATCGGTGCTACACTGGACCTGTTTCTTCCCACAACCTTCTGTAAGGGAATGTCCAATTGCTTACAGATTGGCTTTGGTCCTCCACTCTGCAATTCCCTCCTCATAAACATTATGGGTTTCCCCCGCCCTCTGGGTTTTTGATGCCTGATACCTGATCCTATTGACACCTCATGATCACACAGGCTCTTGTGCTTCTTCCATGTCAGCTTTGTTGTTTGTCGGCTTTGTTGTTTCTCAGCTAGATGGTTGCTTGTTTATCTTCAACCTTTGAGACCCCAGATACTATATCTTTTGATAGCTGGGTACCACCAACTTTCTTTACCACATTTGCTTAAGCACCCGCTTTATCTTCAGCAATCATGTTGGGAAGGTGGGCATCCCAGGGTGCCAGATTATTAGAACAAAGTGTTGTGTTGAGGGAGTACTTGAGTAGGGGCCCAATGTCCATCTGCTTTCTTAATACTAAACCTATAAATATATGTACACAGATCTCTTTCCCCATCATCATATATAGATATATTTATATATGTGCATTCCTATATTTAGATATCTATAAATGCCCTTTGCTTCCTAGTCCTTTCCTCTATTTCTTTTTACTTTCATCTTGTCCCACTACCATACTCAGCCTTCATCTGGGTTTCAGGAATTCCTCTCAGTTACATTGTCCTTGATCCACACCTGCTAGACCTCCTACACCCTCCTTGCCATCGATTTTCGGTCACTAGTTGTTCCCTGGAACTCTGTATTCTTTTAACCTTCCTTTGATACTTTCTGCCTCTTTCAATATTTTTGCCCATAGAATTATCAATATTGAAATTTGATTTTTTTTCTTTAGTTCTTTCAGTTTAAGTCATGCGTTCTTCCCTTTTAGTTTTCTAACTCTTGATATTTGCATAATTAGATACAATATTTTATTTTCTCTTGCTAGAGTTTTCTAATGTTTACAGAAAGAAACCCAGAGAATATGTGTGGGAATAGTTACTAAGGGTGTGGGACAATGGGGCAAGGGACATAAGCTTGAGTTTAAATAGGTCCAAGAAGTATAGAAGTATAGTTTCTTCATGCAATATTTCATTTCAAGAGGTTATGAGAAGATCTAATAGGTTTTTTTTAATCTGCTGAAGTCTGGTTTGTAAAATGGCCTACACTAAGTCAAGTTGACTCATCAGGCTTATACTATAGAAAAAGACATTCAAAATTTTAGGGAAATTGGCATGTTAGAGTAAATTTATCAGGAAAAAACCAAAGATCTGAAATGAGAATTCCTCTGAGACACACTTTTTACCAAAATAATAAGAAATAAATTGTGTAGGAAGCTCCAGAATCTCTGAAGTCTTTTGAGATTGCAATTTTATGTGAGCCAGACTTGACCGTGGAAACTGCTTTAATTGAATTAAGACACTTGCCTGTAAAGGGGCTGATTGAATCACTTGTGGTAAAGCCCAAGTTTCAGCACTCAGTTGACAGAGGCAAGGTGGACATGTTTAATGGACATCAGAACCAAATTAGTAATCAGAATGCCTGACTTGTATGAACCTTTGGATTTGGTGACTTATGTAGGGTGTCTCTGGGAGTGAAATAGATGGAAAGCCTACTAAATAGTTAGTTGGCCTACACAAGAACAAAGACTTTAGATCAATTGAACAACAATCTCACTCAAATCACCAGCATAGTTATTAACCTCTCACTCAATTCCAAGACTGAAACCATTTACACAGCCACATCCCTTGAATGAAGGAGAGAATGGGTCCCTTGGAGGAAAGATCCCACTACAGCACCAGAGGTTTGTATGATTAGTCTCTTTCCTAGTCTTCCTCAAAAGGATCTGTGGCATTTCATGAGAGTATTTGTGTGGGAGAAGGGTCAGCCCCCCACAACTTATCTCAGGTTTGAAAGGCACAATTGTATGCTTTATAGGTATAAAGATGATAATAAAGTCAGAGAAATGGTAGAGTCAAATAAAGAAACTAGACATATTTATTTCATGGTAGCATGCTCACCTCCTGGATGGCCATGATCTCAACAGCCAGGTCAGAGCATAGTGTGGGGCTGAGGGCAGGAAAGGAGGGGCAGGACAAGAGGGAACAAGGGAGAGAGGACTAAGAGAGAGAGGGTGACCAGGAGAGTGCCAGAGAAAGAGCCATGAATGAGAGTTCTTTATTGCTAACCAATACCTCTTTGCTATACCTCTTTGGAGGGTTGTGCAAACCCCCTAATTACAGGTAAAGACATACATCAGAGGAAAGGGTTGTGCTATGGGTACTATAGTAATGAGAGAGGGATGATCTAGGGGGGAGCATGTGACAAGATGGACGGATCCTAGATTCAGAGAGGCAGCCTAAACTTGATTGCTCTTGAGTCGGAGACTTGATTTAGCTAAGCTTTCAGGGGAAGCAATCCATTTTTCTTACCAGGAGGGCGTGAGCCCTACCAATAGTGACTGTGTGGCTAGAGCCATCAGGGAGAATATCTCTAAGCATCAGACCTCCCATCAAGTGCTGGCAAACAGCCTCTAGATGTTTGGCAAATCTTTGGGGGAGACAACTTGGGAGAAATCTTATTATAACCCCACATATTGGGAAAAGGAAATAGTCGGACTTTTTGGTGATTATTGATCACAGACCCTGAATTGACATTGATCATTTTGAATGGGATTCACCAATCTGAATGGGAGCATATAGAGGTCACTTTATTATTGGATTCTTAGTGGGTGCAGTGGATCCCTGGACCAATTCTGTAGTAATTTCCCAAGTTTCAGAAAGCATTATTGGAATAGACATACTCAGCAATATGATAGAACTCCCATATTGGATCACTAAAAGGTGGAATAATGGCTATCATGGGAGGAAAAACCCAAGTTTAGAACTACCTTGGTCTATGTAAATTGTAAACCAAAAGTAATACCACTCTCAATCCTAGTGAGATTGTAAAGGTAAATATAACCATCAAGGACTTGAAGGATACACGGGTGGTAATTCCCACAGCTCCTTTAACCTCCCTATTTTGCTTGTGCAAAAACCTGATGGATCTTGGGGAATGAGAGTGATTATTATAAAATTAAAAGGTGGTTTCCCCAATTGCAGCTGCTGTTCCAGGTGTGGTTTTGCTGCTTGAGCAAATTAATTATTCTCCTGGTAACTGATACACAGCTATTGATCTGGTCATTGTCTTTTTCTTGATTCTTTTTCTCAATTCTGATCAGATGTGAGATATCCCTACTACAGTGAAATAATGCATCTTGTTCCTCCAACAACCTACCCTATATACTCTAATATAAGTCGAGTTTTTCAGTACATTTTAAGGTTGAAACCTTAACCCCTTAACCCCCCCCTCCCTTCCCCTCACGCTTAAACTCAACTGAGGGTACCACTTACCTGTTCTCCTGTGCAGTGCAGGTGTTATCTCCTGCTTATCTGCAGCCTCTGCAGTGGTCTGATGGCTACTGATATCATCACTCTTCTTTTCTCTCACGTGCTGGCAGTCTCTGCATTGTCCATGCCGTACTGGACAAGAACCTGCCTGCTTCTGTGTGTTGGTCCCTGGGGAGCACCTTTTCTTTGTCAGCTGAATGTTGGATGCACCAGCTCTTCTCCCGTTCTTTTTCAGGGCCGTGACCCATGACTAGCTTTTGCAGTCTTATCCACGCTTGGTCACGCCCCCGTGGTTCACCCAAGGATTGCTTAATTCAAGTACTGATATGTCTCTGGTCTTGGACCTACAGTATGTGTGTTTACAGTACTTAGTCTGCTATATTTTATTTTTTATTTTCTTATTAACCCCTATCTGGACCCAGTGCTGACTGTGCTTGCATAGAGCAGTGTGTCAGGCAGGGTTCTCTTAGAGAAATAAAATCAGGACACTATTAATTCTTTTTATATAATTATACAGAGATAAGGGTATATAAGATAAGGAAGAAACGTTAACTATCTATAAAGCAGTACAGATTGCTCAGTACAACTCACTTGCGTGAGGCAGCTAGAAGACTGGCAGTCCTTCAAGTCTGGAGGGCCGCTGAGTAGTCCTCTGTAGAGCAATCCAGGCTATCTGGTTACAGGCAACAAACAGCAGAGTAGGTTGACAACAGTCAGCCAGATGATAGAGTCCAACAGTCCCCAGCTCAAGAGATGTATATCCCAGGAGCGTGGCGAAGGAACCTCAACTCACAGCTCCACAGTCCACGATTTGGTGTCCCATGGATAGTGCTGTTTGGAAGTCGAGGCACAAGACACAAGAACAAGGCACAAGTCGAGGCACAAGAACAAAGCAGCTCTCTGGTCCAAAGATGCGGAAGCAAGAGAGAGGGTGGGACTCGCTGAGCCCTTCCTATCTCTGCCCTTCAATTCATCCCGTGTGTTCATTGGTCATGCCGTCACAACAGACCCACCAAACTTCTGTGGCCATGTTGGCATAACAAACCTACCCATCACAAGCAGCTTGTGTTAGGGTTCATAATATACATGCTGTATCATGTTTGGGCTGTGTGACTGCATGTGTTGCATTAGCACTTCCCATACATAGGCAGTTTAGAGTATTTGGCAGTATTGGCAAATCATAGCACAGACTCTTAGGTTCTTGGAACAAAACTCTGCCATCCTCTTCAGGTAACTCCTCTTTGGAAAGACCATCTTGGGCATGTTACTGGGCCTTAGTGAAACTGGATACCTCACCATGGGCTACCACATCACCATGCAGCTTGAATTGCCCATTGTGAACTGGGTTTTGAGACATGAAGAGTCTTAAAATTGGACGTGAACAGCAGCGTTCCATTAATTGAAAATGATATAGAAGATTGAGTTTGAGAAGGACCTTAACGCACAAGCAAGTTACATGAAAAATTGGCCTATGGTCTCCACACCTTTCTCACCACTTCCTTTCTTCCAGTAAGCACTGATGACTTCATGGGGATTTCCTTATGATCATTTGACTGAGGAACAGAAAACTCCAGCTTGGATCACTGATAGTTCTGCAAAATATGTAGTTTCCATTTAAAGGTGAAAAAGGTAGCACTATGGTTCATTTCTGGGATCTCCCTGAAGGACAGTGGTGAAGGAAAAACCTTCCAATGGGTAGAACTTTGAGTGGTACACGTGGTTGCTCAGTTTGCTTAAAAGAAGAAATGGTCAAATCTGTGACTGTTCATAGATAGTTAACAATGGCTTTGCTTGATGATCAGGGACATAGAATGGGATATGATTGGAAAATGAGTATCAAGTCACTGTGGGAAAGAGGTATATGGACAGATCTTTCTGAATGGTCCAAAAAAAGTGAAGATATTTGTATCTTATGTGAATGCTCACTAAAGAACTACCTCTGCAGAGGAGAATTTTAACAAGTCCAGGTAGACTAGAAAAACAAATTCATAAACACTAATATGTGAATAAGAAAGAGGTTTATATACAAGAGCAACTGAATATTAAGAAAACATCCCAGCCCAGTCCAGATCAAGTCCATACGTCCTATACCAATCTATAAAGTCTTCTTCAAACTCCTGAAACACATGCAATGACACCAAATGCAGGAAGATCATAGACCAATGGGTGGGAAGTACTGTGGATTCACTGGCATTACAAGTATCTGAGCTCTGGCAGACGTCTCCATGTAGCTTCTCCAGCTCCCAGGGCTGCATCAGGAAGGTTCATGTGGCTTCTCCTCAGGGATGTCTCGCAGGAAGTGAGCCTTGTCAATAGACAGCCTCCACGGGAGTGAGCAGAGAAAGCATGTCTCCTGCCTCCGAGGAGGAAATACAGGAGTGCCCAGAATGTTCAGAAGGTCATGCCCACAAAGAAGTCTCATTTGCTATGACCCAATCGACAGTCTAGAGTCCACCCTTGCACTCTTAATCCTCTCAAGTCCCCAGTTGACACAAGAGTTTGTAACAACCACACCATTCAGTGGAAATCAGTTATCCTGTTTCCCTAGTCACTCTTATCCTTACCCAATAAGCACAGGAACTAAGTGGCTATCGTGGCAGGGGTGGTTATTCATGGGTCTGCAACCTGAACTTTCACTTTCCAAGGCTGATTTGCACCATAGAGTGGCCAATTTACCAGCAGTAAAAACCAATCATTGATTCTAAAATATGGGACCATGTCTCAAGGGTGAGATCAACCAGCAAACTGGGGGCAAATTGATTACAGAAGACAATTTCTTTCATGAAAAGAACAGTGTTTTGCTCTTATTAGAATAGTCACTTACTCTGGATATGTGTTTGCTTTCCCTTCATGCAATGATTCTCTCATTCTCATCCACTGACATGGTGTCCTACACAGTACAGCCTCAGGTTAAGGGACTCATTTCATAACAAATGAAGTGTGACAATAGGCTCATGATCATAGAATCTGCTGTCTTCTCATGATCCCCATCATCCTCAAGCTGTTGGCTTGATACAATGATAGAATGGACTTCTAAAGACACGATTACAGCACCAGCTGGTTGACAACACCTTGCAAGGTTGGGGGAATGTTCTCCAGGAGACTACATATGCTTTAAACCAGTGTACAATGTATGGTATTATTTATCCTAAACCTAGGCTTCACAAGTCCAGAAACCAAGTGGTGGGATGGGAGTGGCACCACTCACTATTACTCCTAATGACCCAGTCACTACATTTTTCCTTCTGGTTCCTGCAACCCTCTGCTCTTCCATTCTGGAGGTCTTAGTTCCAAAATGAGGAGTACTCCCACCTGGAAATACAGCACTGACTCAATTGAATTGGAAGTTAAGAATGCCTCTGAACCATTTTGGAGTTATCATCCTTAGGATGAACAGACAAAAAATATTATTAATATAATGAGTGGTGTTACTGATTCTGATTACCAAGGAGAACTTTACAGTTCTGTTGCGTAATAAAAGCAAAGAAGATTCTGTCTGAAATCCAGGAGATTCCTTAGGATGCCTCTTACTATTACCATGCCCTGTGATAAAAGTTATGGTAAAGTACAACACGCCCATTCGAACACGACTACTCATAGCCCATATTCTTCATGAATCAAGGTTTGTGTCACCCCACCTAATGAGGTACTTGTTGAGGGAAGGGAAATAAGAACTGGGCTTTGGAAGAAAAAGTCACTCACTGCCATGGAGTCTATGCTGCCTTGTTGCCATCCCCGTTTGTTTCCCAAATGGTAGCTATTTGTGGGAGTACAGAGGCCAGGCATCTCCCTTGGAGCTGCTTGTGGTGCCAAACAACTGATGACTCGGCTCACAGAACAATGTGTAACCAACACACTAGGAGTTCTGAATCCCAGCTCTGCCCACATGCCCAGCTGCAGAAACAAGGACTGTAGGCGTTAGGAGTAATTCCCATTGTAAGGATAGATCAAATATTTTCGTTTTGATTACTTATAAAATATAGGGTGAAAGTGTAATCAGTGCATTTTCAGTTGCACACATGTTAGTTGTATCATGTTAGGTGCAAGCCTAATTTCTATTTTTGGTCATTATGAAAGGGTAAAGCGTATACCGCTGTAAAGTTGACCAGGGGTGGTCTGTGATCGTTAAGAATAATGTTAACTAGACACTCCTGAGTAAGGGTAGGTATGGAACCCAGCCGATTGAGTTGAATAGGCTTGGGGGTGTGGCATTTTGTAGAGGGAAGATCACACAGAGTGGAACCCTCTTTGGCCTCTGGCCTTGTGCTGGTGCTAGACCTAGTGTCTGGTTCCTCACTTTCCTGTTAAGATGCCCACCCACCCCAGGAGCGGGGCCACCAAAGATGGATTCATTCTGCTGATTTTGGGTTCATTTACGTCTGCAACACCAGACTGTGCTTCCTGCTGTGTCTGCTTCATTATCGCCCTCCTGCTCATCAATTTCCCCCGAGTCATAAGGTGTCTGGCTTGAACTGGACTGGACTCACCTGCTTCTTCAATTGGGTGAGATATATCTTGATATAAATCTCTTTCTATTACAAACACATACAAGTGTCATTGGATTTTCTTCTCTAGAGAGCCCGATTGAATACAGGGTTGCACTCCACCACAACTGCAGGTTAGTCACAAAGTTGACTGCGTTATATCAGCCCCTATCCTGAAGTTGATTACATTTTTTTAGATTAAATCATTGGGCGTTACCGTCAAACTGCTGAGAACCCTAGCTGAACCCAGCCAACACAAAACCTAACACACCACCACACTATTATTTTAAGAGGATTTCTTTTTATGATACATTTAGGATGTGGCAGGTAATAGCCAAAAGGTCTAAGTTCCTTTGCCTTTTCAAAGAGATTCTGATCAGAAAATCTTTTTTAAGTGCTGACTTATGAACTGAAATATGCATATAAGCATGTGAAATGGATAATCTAATTATCTTAATTATGTAACTATTTGAGATAGCATATTACTATTGTTTTGTGTTATTTTCCCCAAAGTTTTAATGTGTGCCCTTTCATTGCTTTGGGCTTCATTTGACTCACTCACAGGATGAGGCCACGTGGCTGAGGCCCTCCTGCTTGTTAGCAGTCCCTCACTCACCTCAATGTGGTCCCAACAGTAATTAAGCTTTTTAAAAGACAGGAGAGCTCCACTATCAGTAACTCAATCTCTCCTGTTTACTGATCTCTGCCATTAGCAGAGCTGAAAGCAAACTGTTTTAATTAAAAAGATTGGCAATAAGTTGGTATAATGCCATAATATGCACGGGGCCCCTTCTAGAAAATGAATTAACCCCTGTCTTGGTTTCTATGACAACTAATGGACATAATGGTTGCAGTGTGAGAAGCACAGTATGAAATAGGACATGAAGAGTGATGAGGGGCATCTGCCTCAAGGGGACAGAGCTAGGAGATTAGAAACCAGGCCTCCTTGGGAGTTCCCAGGGGCCCTTTACAAAGAAACTCCCGCTTGTATCTTTGCTATCATCTCCTGTGGCTTGGGGAGTCCCTGGCCTCTGCGTGGCTGAACTTTTAGGTTTCTAAATGATTTTGGCTAAGGATATCACTTGCCAGTGTCATCTGGAGTGTATAATACAGTCACAAGTGAAGAATGAGGTCCAGCAGCACATCTCATCTTTAAATGTGACAAGGGCAACTTATGTACAAATATGCTTGATACAATTTATGTGTGGAATGTTATAAGAGCCGTAAGAGCCCCAATAAAATAATTTAAGTGGGAAACATTTTAAAATAAATAAATAAAAATAAACTTGCCAGGGTGGGGACTGCCTGCCTATAATCTGCAGACACACAGAAGGGAAACCTCAGCTTCAGATAAAAATACTCTGTGCTGAGTCCACTCCTCCCTTCCCTTCCCCAAGGAGGGATGATCATGGGCAGAGGAAGCGATGCCAGCGTCTGGCCTACGTTTACCAGAAATTTGAAGTGCTGCTATGAAAAGGAACAGACCAGAGAGCTACACGAACTGCAGATCTCTTTCAATGCCTGGGCTCAATGGAGCTGGAAACTACACCTTCTCTGTCCAAAGGCCCATGCTGGCTCAACATTCCAGTGGGGGCAAATTCATATGGTGGATGTAAGTCCCTTTTGGGAATGGAAAAAGAAAAACCCTACTGAAAAGGCCCAAAAGATTCTGAGCCTTGACTTTCTTACTCATGAAATGGAATAGCAGCATCTTTTTCTCAGAGCCACTGTGAAGACTGACCAAAAGCTCCCTTCTGGCCCAAATTCTGGAAGGAATTCATGTTCTACTGACTAAGCCTGGCTGGTGTTGCACTGAGGCAAAGTGGGACAGATCCCTTACTCCATTAGGCTGTCTGAACAAGATCCCCATTCTTACTAAGTGTGACAGTCATGTGCTTATGTTAATTTCACGATTGAGATGTAGGGGTGGAGTCTAGCCTGTTAATCTGGAGATAGCCATTGAGTAGCCAATGAGGCCTCTGTGTGGGCATGGCTTTCTCCTGATACGTCTGGGAAATCTTGCGATATTTCCCTCATGAAGATGAGAAGCTATCTTCCCCAGTTGTTGGGAGTTATCCTCAGAGACGATTAATCATGGACAAGATAAGATGGCAGCGTCTGAGGAGTTGGAGAAGCTACACGGCTCTGTCCTGATGGAGCCAGACCTCTGAAGGTAGAGAGGCCACATGGAGATCCCTGCCAGCGCTGAGTTGCTTCTGCCACCACTGGATGCTGCTGATGAATCCTGAGTCCTGGAAGTGAGGAGCCATGGGGAGACCCCTGCCAGCCCCAGGAGTCTGCACCCACTGGCCTGTGACTTCATGAGTCAGAAGGAGACATTATAGACTGGTATCGGGCATATGGGCTAATATTGGGCTTATGACTTTGAACTGGTCTGGGTTGGGATGCTTTCTCAATGTCCCATTCTTTTGTATATAAACCCTGTCCTTATATCCATATGCATGACTATGAATTTGTTCCTCTAGTCTACCTGGACTAACACACTAAGTCAGATGTAGAGCTGGGAAAGTATTTTCACACCTGGAAAGGGGACACATCCTAACCAAGGTGAAGTGGGAAATGTAGGGGAAAAACATAACAGGGAAAAGCAGGAGAGAGGGGCCCTAGGTCCTATTGCTATCAGAGGTTCTGTGGTTTTGTGTGATGTGGATTAAAGATTTCTACTCCACTAGGATCATGATATGGTTCCACAGTATCTGCTCTGTTTTCTGGTTGGTCTTCTGTGGACTCCTGCTCTACTGACAGATGGGTCTTCTCTGACATCTGCTTTCTGCTTGGAAAGAACACTAGGCTCACCTTAGTCCAACGCCTGGTGTCAGGTCTACAGTGTGCCCAACACAGTGGCAAACTGTAACTGGCAATGTGGTTTCTGCCTCAGTTAAAGCATCCAAAGGAATAATGGAGCCTGCTGCCAGCAACAGGGAGGGTCTGTTGTCTGCTAAACAGTGGCAGGCCAATTCATCATGCTGTGTGCACAGGTGTAGAAGGACAATGAAGTAGATAGGACTGTGAGCTTAATTGGTTTGCATGCTGGGCCCAGGAAGAGCACATCTAAGCTATGGGCCCAG
>PVJH01044087.1:0-13217 GCA_004026705.1 Nesogale talazaci | reverse complement strand
GGGTGTTTGCAAATGTCTGCCAGGTGCTAGCCACCACTGGGGAGTCACAGTGACCTTGCCTACAGAAGCAGAGGGAACCACTGTCCAGGCCCCGCCTCATCTTCACAATGGTTGTGTCCAATCCATTGTTGCAGCCACGGTGCCAATCCCGCTCCTTGAGGGCCTTCCCCTGCTGCGGACTCTACTTTACCAAGCATGATGTCCTTCTCCAGGGAATGGCTTCTCTCCTGACCATATATCCAGGGTACCACACTGGACGAGATCTCGGCAGCCTCCCTGCCAAACGACACACTGGCTGAACTCACTCTTCCAAGATGAGTGATTTGTTCTTCCAGCAGCCCATGGTCCGCGTTCAAATTCTTCTCCAGCACTGTAATGCAAATACATTGGTTCTTCTACTGTCTTAGTGATTCAATCTCCCATGTGAAAGTTGGACAATGTACAAGGAGGACTCCAGAAGAATCGATGCATTTGGAAACTTGGTGTGGGAGAAGAATTTGAAAGACGCCATGGCGAGGGCCAGGCACGAGGAGCTCTGGTGGTGCTGTGGTTATATGTTGGACTAGCCCTAAGGTCAGTAGTTTGAAACCACTGGTCACTCCATGGGGGGAGAGATGAGCTTCCTACTCCCATAAAGAGCTCCCGTCTCAGAAGCCCCCAGGGGCAGTCTTGTAAGAGGCAGCATCGACTTGATGGCAGTACATTTGGTTTGGTTCGGTTTGGTGTCAGGCGCACCTTGTTTTCTCAAAGTGACATCCTTGCCCAATCCTTTAACGGTCTTATGCAGCAGATTTATATGTCGTCTGTTGGTCTTAGTATATATCTTTCTTTTTTTGGGGGGGGGGGTGGGGGAGAGACATCACTGCCCTTGGTGGTCATGGGAGCTACCCAGCGCTGCTCCTGAGAGCCGCCACTGGATTTGAACCGCCAAGCCCGCGGGCCATAGTCCTGCACTCATCCACTTACGCCACCGGGGCTTAGCCAGTACATAGCTTTCTATGCACAAAAACCACTAGAGAAGCACTTTGAGATATGGCAGCCCATTTTCAACACAATGCTGTACAAATAATAATAATAATAATAATAATAATGTGCTGGTGCCCATGACCAAGCAGCGCTCCTTGGTCCTGTACCTCGAATCTTTAATAGACTTGATGGTGGCTGGTTTGTAAAGAAGGATGCTCGCACGTAATCCAGAGACCCACACTCGATGGGAGGTCAGGCACAAAAGCAACCTGTGCTTCCACACCGGCTCCTGAACAGGGGTGCGTCAAAAAGAACTGCTCCAAATGCACAGAAGTAACCAAGGTGAAGCTGCTAGCTCCCGCCATACCCTCCATCTTGGTCTGCACGCATCTGAAGGCAGAGCTTCCACCTCTAACCCTTCCCGAGAGTTCTGCACGCTTGGCTTCACGCCACGTCCAATGGCACTTTCAGCAATCTCGAGGGCTCAAGTCACGGTCTTTGCGTTTGGGGAACAAAAAGAAGTGTGAATGGGACAAGATCAGGGTGGTGAGGTAAGTGGAGGAAGGTTTTCAACAAAATTATCTATATCCTAGGACAGGCCTTGCTACCCTCAAAGAATTCACAAGTGCATGGTCACAATGGAAAAGGGATTTCTTGCTCACTCTCCTGGCCTTCTTCTCCCCAATGCATTTTTCCATCTTCTAGAAACTTCTTCACAATAAGCTCCCTGATCGTCCTGTGTCTTTCAAGAAAACCCAAACTGCTTTTTGGAATTCTGAACAACAGCTGGTGTCTCCTTCTGAGTTGACCTCGAGGCTTTGACTTTGGCCTCTTCCAAGCTCTGTTTTGGACCCTACTGATACAGTCAACCTTCCTAGTGCCGTGGCCCCTTAACACAGTTCCTTGTGTTGTGGTGACCCCCAACCGTAAAATTATTTTCGTTGCTACTTCATAACTCTTAAGTTTATTACTGTTATGAATCGGGCGACCCCTGTGAAAGAGTTGGGCGACCCCCAAAGGGATTGCAACCCACAGGTTGAGAACCCCTGATCTAAATCTCTTCCTGACACATGAGTGTTTATGAATTCATGTCTCTAGTCAACCAGACTAACAAATTCTGTATGATACAGATCAGGTTTCAGCGGGCCTCAAGGCAAAAACTGAGTGCAAAGAAAGGCCTAGCAATAGATGTTCCAAAACACAGCCAATGAAAACCCTATGGGTCATCAGTCTGATCCCATTGTGCACAGGGTTCATGGATTGGTGATGACAAAAGAGCAGTTAATAACAAGCCCCGGCCTTAGTCACGCAGGGCTGTTTAATCCTTACAAGAACTTTCTCAACCAAACTCACTGCCATCAAGTTGGTTTTGACCCTGCAGGACATGACCCTGCATGTCCCTCTGAGTTTCTGAGATTGGAATTCTTTTTATCATTTTAGTGGGGACTTGTACAACTCTTATCATAGTTCATACATACATCTGTTGTCTCCAGTACATTTGTACACATGTTGTCATCGTCATTGTCAAAGCGTTTTCTTTCTACTTGAGTCCTTGGTATCGGCTCCTCATTCCCCACCACCCACCCCCTCCTTCATGAACCTTTGATAATTTACAAATTATTTTTTCATGTCTTGCACTATCCGATGTCTTCGTTCACCCCCTTGTCCATCCCTGGGAGGTATGGTTATAGGTATGTCATTGTGATTAGTTTCTCCTGTCTCCCCTCATCTTCCCCTTACCCTCCTGGTATGGCTACTCTCAATACTGATCGTGAGGAGTTTACCTGTCCTATATTCCTTTTATTTCCAGCTCTTATGTGTACCCATGTAGATGCTCTGGTCTAGCCAGGTAAAATTAGGGTCAAGATAGTGGGGGAAAGGGAGGGGGGAAGTGAGAGCATTAAAGAACCAGAGGAAAGCTGTATGTTTCATTGGTGTTACACTACACACTTACTGGTTCTTCCACAACCCGTCTGTAAGGGGATGTTCAATGGCTTAAAGATTGACTTTGGGCCTCACTCTGCATTCTCTCCTCATTCACATTATGATTTTTTGCTCTAGGTCTTTGATGCCTGATATCCGATCTCATCAACACCTCATGATCACACAGGGTGGTGTGCTTCTTCCATATGGGCTTTATTGTTTCTCGGCTAGATGGCCACTTGTTTATCTTCAAACCTTTAAGATCCCAGAATCTTTATCTTTTTATAGCTGGGCACCATCAGCTTTCTTCACTACATTTGTTTATGTACCCGCTTGGTCTTCTGCAATTGTCTAGGGAAGGTGAGCATCTCAGAGTGACGAATTATTAGAATAAAGTGTTCTTGTGTTGAGGGGGTACTTGAGTAGAAGTCCAATGTCCATCTGCTTCCTTAATACCAAACCTACAAATATATCTTCATAGATTTATTTTCCCATTGTCATATATATATATTTATATATATACTTGCCTGTATTGAGATCTCTACAAATGCCCTCTGCCTCCTAGTTCTTTCCTCTATTTCTCTTTTTTGTTTGTTTTTTGGGGGCATCACTGCCCTCTGGTGGTGGGAGTAGGAGGCCCAGCCCTGCTCCTAGAGAGCTGCTGCTGGATTTGAAACTCCAACCCAGTGGGCTGCAGTCCCCCCTCCATTTCTCTTTACTTTCCTCTTGTCCCACTATCGTGTTCAGCATCCATTTGGGTTTCAGGAATTGAGATTAGAACTCTTTACAGGAATAGAAAGCTTTGTCTTTCTCCCATGGAGTACCTAGTGGTTTTGAAGTGCTAACCTTGTACTTAGTTAGCAGTCGACATTGTAACCCACCAGCACTTCTCTCTAAGAGGTTAATGTTCTTCGTTTACCAATTTGGCAATAGGCCATACAGGAACTGCCTGGGAAAGAAGGGGACTGGGATGGTATGGATGCTGGCATTCCCTACCACCTTGGTTAGGCTACCCAAACCCCAACACCCAAACCCACTACCACTGCAGAGACTCCTTTTGGGTGGAGTATGCCCCAGAGGGTTTCAGACCTCATTATTCAATCAAATGCTACTCTAACTGTTGCTGTGAGGGTATTCTGTGCTTGTGACTTTAAGTCAAGGAGATTATTTTGATAATCATCGTGGACCTCGACCCAGCAACTGAAAGGCCTTAGGGAGCAAAACCAAGGGTTTCACTGAGAAAGGTGAACTTTTTCTTCCAGACTGGTGCATCGGCAACCTTCTGAAAGCTTCCCGCCTACTGGCCTGCCCTAGAATTCAGATAAGCAACTCCCTGAAATTAATCTCTTTGTATTGAAAGGAACACTGGGGGCGCCATGGTTAAGTACTCCACCACTAACCAAAGGGCTGGCTGACCTGTCCTCCCTTCATAAGGATGAGGGAATGTGATGGGACGGTTCTACTCTGTTGGATAGGGTGCTAAGAGTCAGAATCGACTGACTGGCACAGAACAGAAGGCACGTGTGTGCACACGAGCACAAATGTACATGTCTGACCACATCACACACAAAAACTCACTGCCATCAAGTGAATTATGGCTTCTTGCGACCCCATTGGACAGGGTACAACTGTCCCTGTGGACTTCCAAGACTGTAACTCCTTTCTGATTGGTTTTGAAATGCTAACCTCACGGTCAGCAGCCCAGCTTTTCACTCCCTATCCACAACATACACATCCTCGTTTGCTCAATCAGGACCTTCGTCTGGTTCTGTTTCTGGGGATCCAGACCTATCCCAGTTTAGAAGTATTGCCTTCCTCCGCGTCCATACCTTGCCAAACACTGCCAGCCACTCGACCCAAATCAACAGCCCAGGTGTATCCAAGCCCCAGGAAGTTCCAGCTGGCCAGCATGTGTTCAGATGTTAACGTGGATCCCTAATAACTAGAGACTGAGATTTAAAAAAAAAAAAACAACACCCCCGCAGTGGGCAGGAGGTGCGGCTTCCTTGAACAGGGATCTGTTCCATTTGGGGAAAGGTCACTGCCGTGTGATATAACTTTAGGCAATCCCAAGTTTCACCACCTGATTAATTACAATGCCAACCTGAAAGTCTGCTTTGCACTACCCCCTTCCACTCAGACACTTGGCAGGAACTACTCCGATAGCCCTACAGGCTTTCCCATCTGACCTACTTTCTAGTGGGGCACACTAGGAACTCTGGCCTGGAAGGACCCGAAGCCTTCAAGCTCCTGGTATCCTGGCGGGGGTGTGATGGGGGATGTGGATACGAAGGGCTCCACAGATGCTGGTCCAACCTGCGCTCACAACCCCGCAGTAGACCCCACTGGCGAGGTAAACTGAAGACCCACTTTCCAGTTCAAAGGAGAGGATGCCAAGTCCCAGAGCAGACATGCTGCCAGGTGCAATAGGACTCAGGAGAGAGCAGGACATGGTTTGTATGCCATGTGACAGCTGGGGCAAACCTGAGAACCTAACAGTGAAAGGCTTAAAGGAAAGCAAAAGCAGGCAGCTTTCTGGGCAGTTGACAGAAAGGCAGGAAAGCATGAGGTCATGGGGGAACGGAGGGGAGAAAACTTTAGCCTTGAGAGTCAGCTGCTGGAAGGGGGTGGCAGTGTGACATGAATTCAGCAAGGATAGTTGGGGCTCAGGCTGCGTTTGCTCTAGGGAGAGCTGCGAATAACAAAATATGTGGTTATGGGGAGTTAGTGGAGGCTCCTCAGGTGACAGTGGAGAGATGGAAGCTGACCTGTTTTGGAAAACAACAGAGGGGGCAAGAGTACATTGGGGAGAGGGCATCTGTGGGCCTGGCTGCATTAACAGGAACTCTGATGGGTTAGTGGTTAGCCGTTCGCCTGGTAACTTCAAGGTCAGCAAGTCAAACTATCAGCCATTCGGCAGGAGGAAGACTGGGTTTTCTACTCCAGAAAAGAGTTCATCTCAGAAACTCACAAAGGCAATTCTGTCCTGACCTACGGGGTCTCTAAGATTCAGAGTCGACTCCGTTTGGCTGTATCAGCAGTAGCAGCTCACATTACAGAGAGCTTCTCTCATGTCCCCACCCGGCTGAACTGGCTCTGCATGGTCTCACAGCCCCTCACAGCAGCTTCCTAAGGCACTACTGCAATCCCATTTCACAGGTGAGGAAGAACACCAAGCCCCAGAGAGGTTAGGAAGTGTGGTACAATCAATCACATTACCAGCCCACGGTAAGCAGAGATCTAACCTACCTAGTCAGACTCCGATGTCTGCACATTGACCACGAGACCACTTTGCTGCTAAGACGGGGCCCGGACCCTGCCCTCCCAGATCAAATCTGAGTTCCCACTGTCTCAACTACCAAATAAGGAAGTGGAAGGAGGAGGCTGGATGAGAAGTCATCACAGAGGTGACATCCCTGTAACCCAGCGGTCAAGGGGAAGGGCTGAAGGGAGAGAAGTGCTTTGAATGAAAGGTCAAGGTGGCTCATCAAGCTAACACAAGGCACAATTCCCCATGGGTATATAATCAAGACCTGCTCCCAAGGAGCCAAGACACTTACCAAAGCTGCTGCCAAAAACGTAACTGACATTGCTTTTGTACATTGGGGCCTACTTGCTAAGTAAAGTTAAGAACTGCCAGAAGGGCCCCTTGTTTGATGCTTTCCTCAGGAAGAGATCTCTGAAGATATGGAGCACAGAGTGATGAGAAACTAAATGGTGGCCAGTGAGCAGGAAGAATAGTGTCTTGGGTCTTAAAGGCTTATCTTCAAAGAAGCAGCCACCTAAGTGAGACATGAACTACATTCACAAGGAAGAAGCACTCTAGCCTGTGTGATCCAACGTTTGCAGATGATATAATCTGTATCCACAAGAGGGAATAGCAGCAGAGCTTAAGTTGTGAACAACGGGTTTGCAGAAGGCTATGGATTACCGTGGAAGCCAAAATTCCATAGACAAGGCTCACGCGCAGCCTCCAGTGACTCGCCTCTGACCAAAGCTGAAGAAGGTGGCTAGTCTTGTTCTCAAGAGAGTAGACTGCAAAATCAATTACGGTAGTTATGGTTAGGTTAAAATGTAATCTTTTATGTGATGTCCTTTTTGACCTATTGGAAAGGTTGGTGCAGTGCGGAAATAAAAAAAGTGAAGGGGAATTTCATTTGGATTTGGATTCACCTCCAGTGAATCCCCTTCAATCATAGGCCAGGGAAGTGAATAGCCGTGGAATGCAACAGAAAGAGGATTACTATAGATGGAGTTTGGTTAACATTTAGCCTCTTACCACTTGATCTCATTCTTCACTCTTTTTAAAGGCGTTCTAGTTTTTAATATTTTCTACCACATTTGCAATTGAAGTTGCTTTGCTTTACTTTGTTATTATCGTTAGTTGTCTGTTTGTTGTTTTAATGTTTTTCTGTGTGTGAAACCCAGGGTAGATAACTCTAGAGAGGCAGTAACTGGATCAATGGTTCCTTGAAGGTGTGGTAGGGGGAGATGAGGGCAACGGGGAGGTAATGAGTGCAAGAAAGAAGGAAATGTTTTAAAATCGATTGTGGAAAAAAAAATTTTAACAAAAATTTTTTAAAAATCGATTGTGATAATGATTGTACAACTGGCTAGGACTGAACTATTAAACAGTATGATATGTGGGTTATATGCCAATAAAACGATTAAAGCACCATGAGAAGGGAGATGAAGGCCTTGCCAGTGGCTTTGCGCTCTCGAAAGACCCTAAGTGCCTCCTCAGGCACCCCTCATGAGTGAAATGAAGAGGTCATTGGGCTGTAATGCTTGTAATAAGCAGACTCATTAAAAACAGATAGGGGTCCAAATTGTATTTATCCTCAAATGCCCGGGCACTGGAGACCATCTCTGGATTTGAAACAACAAAGCAAACTTTACTTTAGCAAGCAAGGAATCACTTTCTCTTCCCTTTAGTCCTCGAAAAAGGTACTGACTGTGCCAGTATTCTTCTTGTGACCTGGAGAAACCCATTCTGATGGGCAGTAAGCCAAGAGGACCTGCTGGTCCCAAGTGAGAAGAGGGTCCTCTCCAGAGGGCATGACACCCCATCAAGGTCACTACAACCCTTCTGGGTCTCTCCAAGGGGTAACAGTGCTCTGAAACACTGGTGATACTGGTGCTGGGAGTCTCATATATCCCATTCCCCAAGCTGTTCATACCTGTGCTTAACCCATGCATTCCTCTGCAGAAGATGGCCACGATTCTTTGTTGTCAGTGAATGGCTGTGGTTAAGAAGGGAAGCGTGTCTGCCTTGGGGAATTCTGGGTTCTGGTTTCAGATAATGATTAGCCCCACTAAAGTGAAACCAAAACAGTTCTTTTGACACTTGGAAAATCCCCTACTCCCCAACTATTTCTGCATAGGTTCCAAAATTATAGTTTAGAACCAGACTCTCTTACAACTTGAATGAAAGCTGCATCTATGTAAAACTTAACACCAAAAATGCACTCCTGCCTTAATTATAAATAGCTAAAATTGAGAAAGTCTTAAGAGTGGTGTGTATTTCACACTTTACATAGACTGCATTCCGTGGTTCTTTATCAACCTTATTATAGTGGGGGGTGAGTGTGGGGGCAGCTCATGGAAAGTGTAACTAAAAGACGAGATTGTTTGGCCAAGAACTTTTTGAAGCCCCCTTGTGTATATTTTGCCATCCAAAATGAAAATATCAAACTAGCTCAGGCACGCAGCAGCTCTGGGTTCACAGGACTGCTGCACAGGGGCGTCACATTTCCCTCTCGCCCCGGGGCCCATCCAGGGAACCTGAGGACAGCACAGGTTCTTAATTTCTGTGCCAGGCTGGGAGTCCCTAGGAGGCTCTGGTTCCAGTCCTACTTTTGGCACTAATTAACCATGAAGCTTTGGCTAAGTCCCCTCACCTTGCTGTGTCTTAAGAGGACCTTGCCAGAGCTACCTAGTGAGGTACAACCTGACACTAAGGATGGCTGGCTGCATAGCTCACAAGGTTGATGCAGAAGGTGTTAATCATGAGAACGGTGAATTAGCTTGGCAAACTACAAGGTTCAAGACAGGTTCTCGTTGCCAAAATGAATGCTACCAGGTCATCGCAGCTAACATGGTCCAGAAGGTTCACACCCCCAGCCAGGAAGGAAGACCCTGACATTCACCCCCTGCTCTTGGGAAGCTGGAACCTCTCACCTCCAAGGGGATCTGGCTGGGCCTGAGGATGAGACTGGAATGTCTTCTAAAGAGTCATCCCCAAGGTGACGCTGAAGAAAAATTCTCAAAGAGCATCCAGCCTCCCCTCCCCTCAGGTCTCTGCCCACTTGCAAGATAGCTGACATCCAGCTGTGAGGGGGTCTAGGTGCCATCTGGTACAGTGCCGAGCATTGGGTTTCTACCCCAAATTCTACAAAACCAGTTCTGATAGAAGTACACATACCCCCTCATTAGCATGCCAAGGGTTCAGGAACAAAAGACACCATGGGGTCCAAACTGGAAGACTTCTAAACAGCAGCCCACCTCAACTCCCACAGTCCCCTCCCCACTAGGTTCCAGTCCAAGGGAAGAGAAACGGACCAGGGCAGTCTGACTTGAATCACAGAGCACTTTGACACAATGACCCCTCCAAGAGAGGGTGGAGAAGCTTGTCTGGCAACTGCCTACACAAACAGGGCAATTGTGAAGCGCAGCAAGCAAACAAGTTGCCCTTGGTCTTGTTTTGCATAAGACTGCCCGCCACAAAAATATCGGAGGAGCACTAGGTGATGGATACCAAGCACTGCAGTTTGGGTCAAGAAAGAATTCAAGAGGCCCTTCTGGCAGGAATTTGGATAATGTGATTTGATGGGCATCAGCCTAATTTGGGGTTCTGGAGAGTGGCAGATACTTCAGGTCGAAGAATGCTGATGGACTTTGTTTCGTAAGACAGTTAAATGGCAGAAGGGCTTCCATAAACCAGAGGGATTTTGTCTGTGTCCCAGTGAAAATAAAGGTACCTGTTTACTTTATGCTAATAAGAGGTTTAAAGTGCCTGGGAAGCAGGTGGAGGCGGGTGGTTAAATCACAGCAGGCCCATCTGCCAGCTGGCCTCATGGTGGACACAGACCACAGCTCCTCAATTCCAGGGAAGCAGCAGAAAGACAATCGGAGCAGGCGCTACCAAAGAAAGCCCAGAGGGCAAAGCTTAAAACCATGTGCATCCCTGATTTCAATTCACAAACGGGAGCTGCCCCCTGTGGATCCCAGTGTCTGTAACCCTTCAGGAAAGTAGAAAGCCTCATCTTTCTCCCACGAACACACTCGTGGGTTCAAACTGGCCTTGAACTTGACTCCCCATTATGTAACCTACCACACACCATCTCCAATGGGCACAGGTTCACAGCAGTGGCATTCAGGTAGTACTCAAAACCTGCCACCCGGGAGGCTCATCCCTCCCCCCTCGCACCTTCCAACTCCCCACGACAGCCGTCTAACACCGGGAAAAGTGCCCTCCACATCCACCCAATGAATGACGTCCCTCCTCTTCTCCCTCAAAACCTGAAGACAGCCTCCGTTCGGATTTCACAAACGGCAGCTGAGCGGAGTCGTCCTGGAACCTTCCCCTACCAACCACTCCGGGCCTAAAGAGGGCACGAGGGCGCGGGTGGGGCCCGCATAGCCCTGCTGGGACTCGGGCCAGTTCCCCTGCACCCGGCGCCGTGGACACGGCATCTCGGCCGGCTCGCGGCTCCTATTACCTCGCTCGCGCGTCCCCCGGCGCCCGGAACTTCAGCCGTCGGTTCCGCCGGTGCCTGCTCCTCCTCGCCGGAGGTCAAGGCGTTGCTTCGCGCCTCACGGGGGTCCCCGCCAGCCCCGGGGGCCGCCTGGCTGCCGCCGTTCCCGCTGGCGCCGACTCCTCCTGCGGTCGAGGCGGCGGCGGTGGCGCCCAGCAGCCCGTGCGCCCCGTCGGCGTCCCCTGCCGCCACGCTGTGCACCAGCCACGCATCCACCCGGGTGCGGGGGATGAAAGGGACCCCGAGCGCGCACAGCTCTCGGAGCAGCTGGCTCGCGGACAGCGCCGTGGGGTCCAACTCTCGGCCCTTGGGGTGCAGCCGCTCCGCGCGCCCCCACCCTCCCGCGTCCGGGAAGGGGCCGAGCGGGAAGGCGGCGCTCGCCGGGCAGCCCCGGAGCAGCAGCTCATCGCGGAGCAGAGTGGGGGTCGGGAGCAAAAGGTAGAGGTCCAGGTCGACGCGGAGCCCCGCCAAGCTCAGGAGGATGGTGAGGTGCAGGAGGCCCCCGCCGTCCGACCACCACGGCTTCAAGTACTTCATCTCCCGCCGCGCGCCCGGGGGGCGCCCCCAGCTCGGCGCCGGCGGGTCACGGCGCGCGGGCTGCGGCTCTGGCACGTGCGGGCCCCGCGCGCCGCCGTCACCTGCCCGGAAGAGGAAGGAAAAGGACACAATGGGCCCGGGCGCGCGGCGGCCGTCGCGGACTCGCCGAGTCCGGCACAAAGGCGCTCCCCTGGGCAGCCGGCAAGGAGCCCGGCGCGGTCCGGACTCGGGAGGGCGGAGGAGGAGCCACCTGCGCGCCCCGCCCGTCCGCGGCCCCGCGCCGCCGCCAGGCCCCGCCCCAGGCCTGGAGCGCAGCCGCCGGGAACACGCCCACGGCCTCCCGGCGCCCGCGGGAGGGGCTCGCACGGGGCGGGGCTCCCCAGCTCAAAAGCGCTGGATGTTGGAGGTGAGGGGTGGGGAGAAGAGATGGGATCGCAAAGATTGCTGGGAGCTGAAGTTCGGGGCCAGAAGTGCCTTCGAGCAGCCCAGTGGCTCTGGGTGAGTAGATGCGAAGAGATGAGGTGGGGTAGAGCGACGGGACCCCGGACTCCTTGCCGAGGACTTTCACACATGGGAAGAAGAGTCAGCTCAGCTCCCAGCCCTACCAGCTACCAGAGTCTACCAGTACCTTTTGTCTTCCCTTCCTTAACCTCTGTGTTCTTCCTTTCCTTATCTGTAAAATGGAGTCGGTAGTACCTGTACCAGTAGGGATGCAGTGAGTTCAGAGGAAATATATGTAAAGGCCAGACATTAATACATAGATACCCCACAGCTGCCATTGGGGCCAAATAGCGCGCGCGCACACACACTCCCCCCCCCCCCCCCCCCCCCCCCCCCCCCCCCCCCCCCCCCCGCACGCACACACACACACCCACACACACACCATACACTGCTGGCCTCAGACACTCCACCCCACCCCTGCTATTCCCTCGGCATGCCCTGCGTAGTGCTGAGCTTTCCCTGTATTCTCCTTTTGTTCCTTAAATGAGAACCGAGAGACCAAAGGGTTTTGATGATTCAAACTACCCAAACAAACCTTAAGGAACAGTCTACTTTGTAACCAGTGGGGTCACTTTGAGTCAGAATTGGCTGGATGGCAAGGGGCTTGTTTTTTGTGTGTTCAAGAGCAAAACACCCAACAAAACAAACTCACTGCCATCGAGCCGATTCCCACGCCTAGCGCCCGGATAGGCCAGGGTAGAATGGCCCCTGTGGATTTCTGAGACGGTAACTCGTAAAGAGAGTTGAAAGCCTCATTTTTCTCCCCTGGAGCGGCGGGTGGTTGTGTGTGGCTGACCTTTTGATCAGCAGTCCACTACCCTGTGTGTGACTTCACGTTCCTCTCCAAGTACGTCCTACCCTGGACCTTGTACAAATCACTCACTCCGTGCCTCTGTTTCTTCGTTGTAAAATGAGACAAATAAGAGCATGCCCTCCCCAAACTGGTTGTGAGCCTCAAACGAGATGCTGCTGCTGTTAGGTGGCACCCGGTGAGTTCTGACACAGAGATCGTACACGGCCACCACTTGGTTATAGCACTATTACTGCATTACCCATCCTCCAAAGTTTAACCCCAAAGTCACAGCCTCTGAATCGTCACCGGCTGGGATCAATCTCTTGCATCTCTTCTCCCCCCAGGGCTTTCCCCATATGCCAACATCGCAACACTTGGCGCATTATATTTTGTGCGGTCTTTGAGATCGGTCTGATTTGCCCATTGCAAATTCTGTAGGGCAAGAAGCCTGGTTGGCTCACCTTTGTACCCCTACAGTATCTTGCTCTCCCTCACTGGGGCGGGGGCGGACGGCATGGGGAATTGTAAGGGGACTGTGTGAGTGTGTCTACTTATGTGATAGTCACCACCTGGAGGTTGAAAGTTGTGTAAGGAGTTGAGCAAGACTTGTTTTAAGAAGCCTTTTCCGGGCTGAGCCCCGGTGGCATAGTGGTTGTGCGTGGGCCAGAGGTTCAATTCCAGCAGTGGGCCTGGGCCTCCTACTCCCACCGCCGGAGAGCAGTGATGCGCCCCCCCCCCCC
>PVJH01044086.1:0-13227 GCA_004026705.1 Nesogale talazaci | reverse complement strand
CACCAAAAGGAAACAAATAAACGAAAAACAAACCCAAAACAATAACTAAATATAACACTGAAAAAAACCTCAATCCAAAAGAAAGTAGAAAATCACACAAACTAGAAGAATTTAAAATGGGATAAGAGGGAGAACACAGGATAAGGTATTAAATTTTAACTTTATGATATCTGCATTAATCCACTTCCCAATATACTTCCTGGCTGGAAGGGACATAGACTCAATGGTTGGAAGGGACTCACCAGAGGTTTAATCTATGTGGGCTCCCTGCAAATGGACTTGAGGAATTCACTGTCACCCATAGCAGAAGACTAGGTTTTCACAATTGAACCACCAAGGCCTTTAAGCCGTGTCTGAGGACCTTGCTCACTGCCATCAAGCAGATTCCAACCCAGTGCCACCCCATAGGTCAGGGTCTGAGAATGTAACTCACAGTTTTATTTACAACTCATTTACATATCATAATATTCGAGAGTCCAATCACATCACTGCCATGTGGAGTATCTCCCAGATAGTGAGCAGAGAGCCTCTCCCACCTCCAAGGAGGACAAGAAAATCCCCACAATTCTCAGGAGAAGGCCATGCGCACACAGAGGCCTCATTGGCTGTGATCCGATTGACAGACTAGATTCCACCTCTTCACTCATAGTCCTCTCAAATTGATACCAGATGATGTAACTGCCACACTCATTTATAACTTAATGATAAATATTCAAAAGAAATTTATTATAAAACAACTTTTTGGTATGCATATAATTTTACAATTTATTTTCATGCTACTTCGGCAACATGTGCTTGTTTACTTTTACAGAAATAGTTAAATATTGGTGGGATAGTTGATACTACAGGATATAGAGCATCTTCAATGTTTCTCAGAGTGGATTGGTATCTTGATCTTTGAACAGCTGACCTTTAAAAATCACAGTCCAATGCATAACCACTATGCTACCAGACTCCAGTATTTTGATTTTTATAATGCACAATACTGAGAATACTGCTTCACACACTTAATATAAACGTCAGAAGTACATTTAAGGTCATGCTAGAAATTCCGTGTCTTGCTAACTTGATAAATTATTTTGAAGTTTTAATGGGAGCTGATTGATGTTTTTTTATGTCAATTTGAGAATGGTTTATGATCCCTATATAGTCATAGAATAAAAATTTGAAGTATATAGTTCTAAAATTTTGTCTCCAGGCACTTCAGATGATCAATTAAGCCTTTGAAAAGGTTATTTTCCGTATTGTGAGCATTTCTAAAGAAGGATTCTCTACCCTATTCATCCATGTTAACTTTTTAAATAAAACTTTCAATTTTATCTTTTAATATAACTATGTTACACGCTTTCCCTTGAATTGACTTCTGCAGCTGTGGTTAGAAGTCTTTCAACTATAAAAAAGCCAAATGGGTGGGAATATTTAAGTTCTTTATCTCCAGTTGTTTACTCTTCTTGGCCTTAAAGGGCCCTTGTTTTGGAAATCCTAAGTGCTAGTTCTAATGGATCTCTTCCCTTTGGGCTTGAGGGGCAATCAGAAGGGGATACCTTACTGTTTTTGTTATCCCCACTTCTTTTAATTTAAAAGGGATTATCGTTGAAATACATTTACTTCTTATATCCTCACTCTCTCTCTCCTCAATTCCAGTTAGCCCTGGACAAAATTCCCCTTGTGGGGCTGAGCCCCGGTGGCGTAGTGGTTGTGCGCGGGACTGCGGCCCACTGGGACGGAGGTTCAATTCCAGCAGTGGGGCTGGGCCTCCTACTCTCACCACCGGAGAGCAGTGATGCCCCAAAAACCAAAAAAAAAAAAAAATTCCCCTTGTGAACAATCCTTTATGCCTATGAGTTTTGCCCAAATTCGTTCAGTGCTGTTTACACCCCTGCTTCTTTTTTTAAAATTTATTTTTTAATTTTCACCCCTGCTTCTTAAAAACTTCTTCATCCCTTGTTTCAAACCCCTCTCACTTCTTTTTGTCATCATTTTCCCCAACCACCTTCAAGCTCCCAAATTGTAACCTGAAAGCCCCATACCCCATTATCTCACACAACGGTCTGCAGAATCTCATCCCTCTCCCACACCATGAGTGTCTTCCCTTACTCCTCCTCCATCACAGATTCCTCTCTCTTCAGCACCAGCTTCTATGCATCTGACATCTCTCCTCTGCTGCTGGGACCATGCGCCTCCCACCAGTTTGTGTCCAACTCTTCCTTCTACACAAGCCATGTCTTTCCATCCGAAGATTCCATCCTCAAACCCTGCCTCCCTCCTTCCTCTCCGGGAAGTCAGGGGAGCAGAGGGGCTAATAAAAATGCAGACTCATCTTTCAAATTTATGATGTATCTGTTCTGGGAAGATGTCTGGAACCTTTTGCCTCTGACTTAGATACTTCTATCAGAAGGTTTAAAATCTCACTCAGTCCTACAATCTTTCATGGTAAGATGTCTATATTATTCATGTAGCTACTCCGTCTCCCCAGGACAGGGAGAGAGTCTGGACAATGCCATCACAGAGAAGCAATAAAATTCAAGCCCAGAACCCAAGGGAAATTTTGCAGTTTTTATATAGCCTCTCAAAAGATTTTCCATAAATCCACCAGTGTTCAACTTTCAGCACTAGGTGGCACTACATTACCTCATTCACACCTTATCCCACAGCTTCTAACATGAGGAAAGAGTTTAAAAAACTGCTGGCGCTTACCCTTCAAAGGACAATGGCTAGATCTGAACCAGTTAACATGGGCCCACACGTGGGCGAGCCAGTCTGACCCTGCTTTCCACCACAGCCTGGCCCAGAATGCAATGAAAAGGGGACTCTGGGAGCCTGATTGCCTCTTCCCGCCCATAAGGTGAAGATAATCTCTTCCAGAATGTCTCTGGACGGCCTGCTCAAGATGCGTTGCTGTTGGAGCTCCTGGGCTCAACAATGAGGCGCTGGTAATGCTGTCCAGGGTCAAAGGCCCTTCAAGACCACCCATCTTGTGCCCAGGGTAGCCATTGCCATCTCAATAAGCCCATTTCTTTCCCTTCTGCATATTTTACATTCCTTCCACACGTACGACCTACTCTTTTAGAACCCATCACTTTCCCAGGAGTCACAGGTAGAGTGAACACAGCCGCTCATTACACAAACACTTTCACAGAGCCTATATTATGCACCGGCTCACATCAGTGTCTAATAATTTCAAATTGCCCCGTCCCCTTACAGGACAGAGATAGTCTTACTGAACTCAAACCAGTAATATCTATGCAATTGGCAGAAGCGTCACAGCCTTCCAAACTAATACTTCTTTTACAAGCAGTGCCAGACACTACCTGTCTCCATTTCCTTCCCAAATAGCTCTAATGTCCTGACAGTTCCCTCCCGACACCCTGCTCAGGTTAACCCCCATGTGTGGGAAGTCACTCAGCCTTTGGTTGCTTTGCATCCTCAGCCTACTGACATCAGGTAAAAAGACCCTTTGAAATTTCCTAATGTGTCCCTCTTCTCTAGCACCCTCCCTTACTTAAATAGCCTTAAGTCTATAGCCTCAACAGTCCTCAGGGCAGGTCTCTTGAGGTCAAGCCAGTCTCCCTACTGCACTTAGCAATTACTGCCAGTCATTAAACTTGATGGCGGCAATAGACTTGTTTAAGATCTTCACGCCATCCACCCTGCTGTCTTGCCTATGAGTCCCATTTTCCCCAACCCTTCTACTCTGTTGTTTCCCACTCTGTGCAAAATGGCAGAAGAAATGCCCCCAGCTTAAATGTTATGTTGGCTGCAAAAAGTCATAGACACCTAGAAGTGCAGTTCCAAAGCCCGCTGGTGGAAAAGATCTGGTGAGCTGAAAGAGGGGAAAAGAAAACAGTTTGGGCTTGACAGTAAAATGTCTGACTGTGCCAGAATGTGAAAGAAAGCAGAGCTAAACTTGAGGGGTGTAGCAAGATGTAGAAGCTTTGTGAAAAGGTGACTTTTTTGTCAGGGTTTACAGTACCTCCAAATAATGAGTTTTTAAGAAGGTTAAAGAAAGTAGTTTTGTCTTAGACTGTGTATACCAGAGAATGGATACTGAGATTAAACTTGGAGGTTGTGTTAGACTGGGTAGACTAGAGAAACAAATACATAGAAATTTTTATGTGTATAAGAAAGAGTTTTAACGGGCTGAGCTCCGGTGGCGGAGTGGTTGTGCGCGGAACTGTGGCCCACTGGGACGGAGGTTCAATTCCACCAGTGGGGCTGGGCCTCCTACTCCCACCACCGGAGAGCAGTGATGCCCAAAAAAAACCAAAACCAAAAACAAAAAAAAGAAAGAGTTTTATATACAAGAGCAACTGTACATTAAGAAAACATCCCAACTGTGTTCAATTCAAGGTCACAAGTCTGATAATAGCCCATATGTCTGATACCAATCTATATGTCCTCCTCAGACTCACAAAGCACATGCAATGATACCAGGACAATCACAGGCCAGTGGGTGCAGAGTATTGTGTATCCAGTGGTGGTAGATTGTTGAGAGGGGTCTTTTTGTGGCTCCTCCAGTTTCCAGGGCTCAGGGTCTATCAGCATGCTGCCCTGTGTCTCCTCAGCTGCAAAGTTTCCCAGGGAGTGACTCATGAGTCTCCCACCTCTAAAGAGGAAGTACCACCAGATTTCCCAGAATTCTTAAAGGAGAAGGCCATACCCACACAGAAGTCTCATGGGCTATCTCCAGATTGACAGGCTAGACTCCACCCCTACACTCTTAATCCTCAAATTGACAGCAGATTAGGTGACTGTCACAAAGGCATACACTAAGTTGCAGAAGGTTTGAGAAGTGTGGATTTTATTTGCCTTGGTTTATAGGACCGGCAAATAATGAGTCTTTAGAGGAAAATGACATTAAAAACTTATTTGAAATCTTGAACCTCATGTCTCCTACCACTTCTGGAATGTCTTAATTTACTATGTGAAGCCATGTGCTTTGGACCCCGTAAGTTTGCAAAGATTTTGCAGATGTCAGACCTGCATGGAGCTCCACGTGGTTGGATTCCAACGCTTAAAGAGCTTTCTGGGTCCTGCCGAGGCAGGACAATTTCAGGTTGTTCATAGTCCATGTCCAACAGGAAGAAATTACAGAAGTAAAAAAGACCAACGCCTACATTCCATATTATTGAACGGCAGGAATAAAAGGCCCTGCAGTAAAGCTACCATTGTCAGCCATAACCAGGGTCTCTAACCCCTCCTCCGCCCCCGCCATTCCACTGGTGCTACAGCCAATTGTGTGTGTGTGTGTCTGTGGGTGGGTGGGTGGGGGGTGGCGTGTGGACTCCTTTTAGATATAATAATTTATTTCTGTCCCCAAAGTTTGTTAATATAGGACTCATTCTCTCTCTCTCTCTCTCTCTCTCTCTCTCTCTCTGTCTCTTTCTTCACCTTCTTGTGTGGCCTCACACCCCTCTGTCTCTTCCTCTCTCTAGCTCTCCCCTTTCTGACTTGCACTCTATTCTTCAAGCTTCCTTTGCCCTGCTCTCTTTAGTCTCATTCCAATCTAACAACCCCACCTCCACCCCCTGTAGCTCACTAAGTCTAATAAAACCTTTTAATTAAAACCCAGATTCTCTTGTTTCTGCTTTCCTTTTATTCCCGATCTAGCAAAACTATGTCATGATATCGACAAGATCAAAATGGACAAGATCAGATATCTATTCAGCCAAAAATTTGGCTACCCTATCCTTCAATTTTAATAACATGTTTAAGTTTCACCCTCTTGAAAGCCTCGTTACATTGCAGATGGAAATAAGCTTTTGTAATCAGTCTGTGACTTTCCAAAAGATTGAAAACAAAAGATTGTTAAGGGGATGGTTTTTTTTAAAAAAAGTTTGAAATGAACGTTTATCTTATTAAAGACTCAAAGTTTGCTTCACTTTTACTTTCCCTCCTTTTTAAGCCACTCAGACTACTATTTAGATCGGAGTGCTAAGGAATCTGAAAGGCAGGACTTGACTTTTAACAGAGTGAATGGTTTTCTTAGCATCGCAGAGCACAGCTACCTCTGGTGATATTTCTTGGGCTTCGAGTGCCTCCCTGCGGATCATACAGTCAGTACAAGTGGTGTAATCATTGCCGTCACCGTTAACTGTTGGTACACATCCCATGTTCTTACCCATCATTGTTCCAGCACAATCTGTGCAGCCTCGAACACAATTTTCCCACTGTAAATCTTTATTTTTGAAAAATTCACCAACTCTAAGATATGGACCTTCCCCTCTTGTGTGTCCTTGCAAAGGGTGCTAGAACAACAATTCCTCATGTATGCTTCCTTCAGAAGTCTTATCTTACATGAAACACAGGCTGTGTGCCACGTTAGCAACTTCAGTTGTCCCATTTAACTGAACTGCAAATGTCAGGTCGCCCTTAAGTCCGTGACCTTCTGCTGGAACTGGCCATTACTTGTTTCCACAGAAACAGCTTTGGAAACAGCATCCTCTGATTTTTTTTCCCTACAAATTTCATCTCCATATTTCCTCCCACCAATGATTTCTGACATTTAATAAAGAGTAGGCAACATGAGGTTTTCTATCTCGCAGAGCTTTTTAGTTTTTGCCATTGAATAAGAGGTTTTGTAGGGTGACAGTCGATCCTCTTGGTCGGCCTTTCTCAAAACATGGTTTTCTGTATTTGAAAAATGTTGAAGTATTCCCTTGGGTTATTGCAGTATGCCACATGCTTGGCATTAAGCTATTTTCTATATCAGACAATGTTCTATAGCTGCTCATAAGGCTTTCACTAGCCAGTGTTTTAAAACTAACTTGTGAGGTCTTCCTTCTCAGTCTGCCCTTGTCTGGGAGCTCCACTAAAGCCTGTCCCCCATGGGTGACTCTACTGATATCTGCCTAGCTTCCAGCCTCACGGCAACATGTCAGACTCCACACTCTGGCAATCTGGCGGACCAGTGTGGAGTAAGGCCCTACACACAAAAACTTTCCATTCGGGTGAGTTTGTTTACTATGGATCAATGCTGAATCATTCTCAGATAATTTTTTTTGAAAAGTTGAAAAACAGCTTTTGGATCTTTTTTCTTCTTTCATTGAGCACAAGGATTACAGGTTCCGGGCTGGAGACGCTGACTCCTGGATGCTGCTCTTTATTGGCTCCTGGAAGGATGACTGGCAGTGCCTGATTCTCCACGCACATTTCAGGAGCAATGGAATCCAACAAGGGACTGAATTCATAGGAATCACACGTCCTGTAGTTCTGAACTTAACACTGAAGCTCTACAATGCATTTGCTTTTTGATTTAATGGACCCTAGCCAGCAATTGTTCCACTGGGGAAAGATGGATCTTTCTATTTAAATGAAGAGTTGCAAACTCAGAAACCCACAGAGGTGGGTATTTCGACACTGTCCTTTAAGATCAACATGTGTTGGAATGGTAGTAAGTGGGGCTTTTGGTTAGTCACTGAGTTATTTACTGCTTATAAAGCTAGGGCATTTAAAAATCACTTTATTGGGGACTATTACAGCT
Organism: Nesogale talazaci; assembly: GCA_004026705.1. Taxonomy (NCBI): domain Eukaryota; kingdom Metazoa; phylum Chordata; class Mammalia; order Afrosoricida; family Tenrecidae; genus Nesogale; species Nesogale talazaci. Next base: position 5,744 of record PVJH01044086.1, on the reverse strand, counting down.
CTTATATCAATCCATACATCAATCGTATCAAGCACACATGTACATATGTTGTCATAATTTTCAAAACATTTTCTTTTTACTTGACTCCTCTCTTTTCTTTCTTATTCTCCCTACCATCTTCATGAATCCTTGATAAATTATTATTATTATTTTCATACCTTACACCGTCTGCTGTGTCCCTTCACCCATCTTTCTGATATTTGTCCCCCTGGGGGGTGGTCTATGATGATCTTTGTAATTATTTTGCTCTTTCCTCCCCAAACTACTTTCTACTCGAATGGTATTGCTATTTCCATTACTGTTCCTGAGGGGTTTATCTGTCCTGGCTTCTGTGTGTTGAGAGCTCTTATCTGTACCAGTGTCCATAGCCAGAATAGCCAGATTTATAAGGTAGAACTAGGGTCATGATAAATGTGGGAGGAGGGTGGGAGGAAGCATTAAAGCACTAGAGGAACATTGTCTGTTTGGTGCACCATAGTTGACTTACTCTTCCTTGTGACCCTTCTGTGCAGAGATGTCCAATTGTCTAGAGATGGGATTTAGGTCTCCACTCCAAACGCCCTCATTCACCTCATTGTAATTGTTTGGTTTGGCTTCTCTGATAACTGGTACCTGATCCTGTTGACATGTCATGATCACATAGGCTAGTGTACTTTTTTCATGTGGGCTTTCTTACTTCTCTGCTAGATGGATGCTTGCTTAACTTCAAGCCTTTCAGACTCCAGACACCATGTCTTCTAATAGCTGGGCACCATCAACTCTCTTTACACATAGGACATTTTTATATCAGGGGTTCTTTACTCTAGAATCATTGACATTTTGTGCTGGGAAATCTTTGTTCTGGGGATATCCTGTTTACAGTGCAGCGATGCTTCACAGCATTTGTGCTTGGTTGTAAGATATAAAATTCTTTAGAGACATTGCCAGATGTCTCCTGGAAAGGGGGATGTGGTTGATTCTTGTTTGAGATTTAACCTATTTATATATACCTACTAAAAGGAGAAGTCTTTGGAAGCACCAAGATCATTTTATTTCTTTTTAGTTGGCAATCCCTTTAATGCTGAGAGACATGCTTTTGTTTTTTCATATGAAGTACAAATTAAATGTGCCTTACTCCATTCAGGAGTTAATTTTTAATCTTTGTATTTTTTAAAACTCATTTTATTGGGGGCTCATACAGCTCTTAGGACAATCCATACATCCATCAATTGTGTGCAGAACACATTTGTACCTTTGATGCCATCAAGATTCTCAAAACATTTTCTTTCTACTTAAGGCCTTGATATTAGCTCCTCCTTTTCCATTTCCCTCCCTCTCTCCCCTCCCTCATGAACCCTTGATAAATTATAAATTATTACTATTTTGTCATATCTTACACTGTCCGATATCTCCCTTCACCCACTTCCCTGCTGTCCATACCCCATGGAGAAGGTTATATGTAGATCCTTAAACTCAGTTCCCCTTTTCTACTCTACCTTCCCCCCACCCTCCTGGTATTGCCACTCTCATCATTGGTCCTGAAGGGGTCATCTGTCCTGGATTCCCCAATGTTTCTGGTTCCTATCTGTATCAGTGTACATCCCCTGGTCTAGCCAGATTTGTAAGGTAGAATTCAGAACATGATAGTCCGGGGGGTGGGGAGCATTTTAGAACTAGAGGAAAGATGCATATTTCATTGTTGCTACACGTACCCTGACTGGCTCATTTTCTCCTGGTGACCCTTCCGTAAGGGGATGTCACTTCACCTATTGATGAACTTTGGGTCCCCAATCTGTACTCCCCCTCATTTATAATGATACAATTTTTAGTTCTTTGATGCCTGATACCTGATCCCTTTGATGCTTTGTGGTCTCCCAGACTGGTGTGCTTCTTTCAAAGGTGGGCTTTGTTACTTCTGAACTGGATGGCCACTTGTTTACTCAAGCCTTTAAAACTCCAGATGCCAGGCTCCATCAGTTTTCTTCACCACAATTGCTAATATACACCTTTGTCTTCAGAGAGATATCAGGAAAGTGGGCATACAATGATATGATTTTTGTTCTTTGATGCCTGATAACTGTTTCCATTGATACTTCTTGATCACCCAGGCTGGTGTGCTTCTTCCATGTGGACTCTGTTGTTTCTGAGCTAGATGGCCGCTTGTTTACTTTTAAGCATTTAAGACCCCAGACACTATATCTTTGATAGTCGGGCACCTGCAGCTCTCTTCACCACTTCTGCTTTTGCGCACATTTGTTTTCAGTGATTGTATCAGGAAGGTGAGTATCAAGGAACGCCAATTTAAAAGAAAATTTACTTCCAAAAAATTGTCTATTAAAAACTCCATTGGGGGTCTTTAGATGACTGCTGGGAACCGGTTCCTGAAGGACAGGAGGGGGAGTGGGTGACTGCCACCTGGTCTACGTGAAAGTGATGCTGACTCACAATCTGAAGACAAAGCCGCCTCAGAACCATGCAAACTTCAAGTACTGGAAGCGAATGAGGAATGAGCGAATGAGGAACACCGCAATCTCAGGCTGACCCAAGGATGGACCAAAGCCAGAGGCAAACATAAATGCCTATGAAGCGTGTCCTTCCGGGATTTCCTTAAATATTTGGGAAAAATTTCAAGAATTGCAGAAAAAGCATACAGAACAGAAAACCTCCACTTCAAGATTTCGGAGGACAAGAGGAAGATGGTCCAGGAGAGGTAAACTGAAGAATGGGGAAGCCTCTCAAAGTGAAGAATTCCCAAATGAAACCAAGAGCAAGGAGCTCACTCAGTATTTGGGGGTCAATGATAGGTTCCATCCCTTGGAACAGAGGAAAATGTGGCCAAGGCGGGTCTGGAGAAGCGCGTCCATGAAGCTGTGGAGGAGTGCGATACTGAGAAGACCCAGCGACCAGCTGGCTACTCAGGAGCTTGGTGTGAAAATCGCCAACGCCATCACCTGCCACAACTCTGCAAAAGCCAAAAAGGAAGCGGAGAATTCGCAGGTGGTTCTCAACACGATGAAGCTGGCGTGGGGATTTGACGCAAAGAAGAGATGTGAAGCCAAGAGCGACATGGGATATATGTGACTTGCCAGAGAGCTTCCAGATCTTTCTAGACTGAGCCCCAAGACTCCTTGATGCCCCGGATTGATGTTCTTGCTTGAAATTGACATAGGTACATGACCACCACACCTTCTGTTGGAAGATTTTTGTATGTGTTTTCAAGTGTTTGGCCACAGAGAGAGCACTATTTATTCCTATGCTTGTTTATCCATTTATTTACTAATTATTTGGATGCATGCCTGCCAGGAAGACTTTTATGATGCAGGAAATTCCTACTTTAGAAATAAGGAGTGCAGCAAAATTCTACATCCACAATCCAACCACATCTTCATTCTTATACTCTAAGCTCATGCCCACCTCCTACGTCCCCCCTCCCCCTTTATTTCTTTTCCATTTATAAATAAGCAGAATCAGATAGGCTTTGAAGATGAATGATGACTACAACACACAATTATTTAAAATAATTGCTTGGAATAAAAATATTAAAAATGATATGCTCTTCTTTGGAGAAAATACATGGTCTTTGGTGACCTCTGCTATTTGTTCCACCGTATGCTTTTATACAGTTGTCTAGATATTCTGGAAGATGTTTCGAATAAGGCAGCATTTCCACATTTTAGAAAATTTTAACTTTTGTCAAAATGTTTAATATTTTGACTCAAAAAATAGCAGATCTTAGTAAGTGTATGCTTTAAAAAATAAATGTTCCTGAACTTTATACAACAGTATGATTGAATTGATATAATAACACATTGAGATAGTGGTTTGATAAAAAATGCCTTAAAGTAATTTATATTGAGGAGATATAGTTAAATAGAGTAAACCCTTTACTGTACAGGGTGACATTTATCAAATGTCACCATTTTACCCTGTTAAAATCTCTTCATGTTACAGGATACGCTGCAGTGCATATTACTTTTACTCTCAACAGAATATTAAGCTCTGATCAGACATGTCTAGCTTATGATGATATGAGAAGCATTTTAATGTATCATTTTTTTCTGATAAGGTTGAAACTGCTTCTAGACCTTCCCCAGTTTATCACACATAGACATGAAGGTTTCAAATTGATAAAGATACATCCATATACTGTAATACAAGGGGATTTCAAAAAGGACATGGAAAAATTCTGTTTTTTGTTACCCTTTGATTTTAACAATTTCATTGACATACAAGTCACTTATCATACAATTCAATGGTTTGAATATATTAAAGAGTTGTGCAGTCATGACCCCAATCAACCTTAGAATTTTTCTTCGTTCTTGAACTCATTATTGCTAGCATGCCATATCCTCCCAAAGACCCTTGACATAACCCTAAGCAACTATTAATAAGATTGCTCTATTATATTTTAATTCCATTCTTTTCATGAATTTTTAAACCTTCTCATATAACCATAAAGCTCTGGTTGGTGTACATGGTTAATGTACTTAGCTGCTAACTGAAAGTGAAGCAATTGATTAAATCTACCCAGAACTGCTTTGGAAGAATAGTCTTGTTATCTACTCAAATGAAAAAGAAAAAGCCATTGGGAAACTTCTGGAACACAGCCCTTGTTCTGCTCTAGTTCATGCAGTTGCCGTGAGTTCTCAAGTCCACATCAACTGGTTTCCTTATTAGTTGTGTTTTTTTCTCCTACAAATACGTAAGGAAAGATCTCTGAATGTTCAGATTTTAGTGCAAGGTGACAGAACTGAAGCTAACCAGAAAGCACTAGAAATGAGTTCCCGAGTTTGCTGTTTAGTTATGAATGAGACCCACTTTTTCTTTCAACCCTTCTTATTGGAGATGCTTCTAAATGGCATTATTATTCTTTACTACAAGAATACAATCTTTGTGGATCTGGGTTATGTCTGTAATATCCCTGAAGTGGGTCTTACACTAGGGAAACTTACTTCTGATTTCCACAGTGTCTTACAATTCAGGGTGTCTGGCCAGGTAATGGTCCCCAGAAGGCAGCTACCTGCTTTGTTTCCTCCTTTGCTGGGAAACTGGGATTTGGGAGTGAAGATGATGGATGGCAAATAACTCACACATCTACCGAGAACAAACAGATGAAGACTCCTACTGTAAATGTAGAGCTTTAGCAGGGACTTACGAATCCTGAGACGATGGTCTCAAATGGCTCCTTCTTGCAATATGTTAAGATAAGACACACCATTACTTTCCATCCCACCAAAAAAGGAGAGGGAGCCCCGGGGTGGTGGAAACTGCTAACTGACTTGCCTGCGGATCTAAAGATCAGAGGTTTGAGTCCACCCAGAGCTTAATTGGGAAGAACAAGTGGGTGGATACGCCTTCTGAAAAATCAGCGATTGAAAATTCAGCACACATCTGGGTCAACAAGAGTTGGAATTGAATCCATGGCAAAAAAAAAAAAAGTTCTGTTTTTAAAATGAAGGAAAATAATTAAAAAATAAAGTGAAGGAAAAGCAAACAGAAAAATTCGAGTTCAATGCTCTCTTAACACAAAAATTCCAAGATTAAAAAATATTTATTGAAATACTCTTTTGACTTGGGTATAGTTTGTTTTGTACTGACCATTGACATACATATACATATATAAAGCAAAAATAAGTTGATCAAATTCACTGCCACGGACTCAATTCTGACTCATAGGACAGGGTAGAACTGTCCCTGTGGGTTTCTGACACTGTAACTCTTTGGCCCGCAGAGTGGTTGGTGGTTTCAAACTGAAGACCTTGTGG
>PVJH01044084.1:0-13222 GCA_004026705.1 Nesogale talazaci | reverse complement strand
TAACCAAAAACTAATATCATGCACATAGCATGGAGGATACAGGGAATAGCTTTTGAAGGGTTCTATTTTCCCAGGGACAAAGTTCTTCAGGAAACGGTTATCAAAGGACCACAACATTCTCCAGTCAGAGATACCCCAGACCAGCATGGCCAGAAGGTCCAAGTTCATAGACACCAACACAATGCCGTGGTCTTTGTGTATGATGCTGGTAGCAGATGTGGTGGCGGACCCAATAATCAGATTCTTGGCATTGTCTGGAGCCAAATGATGAGACTTCGCACTAATCAGAAAATCTTCATTTGGTTGAAGGAGAAATTCTACTGAACTGCCCAACTTAGAGTCTTTCGGCAATGTCTGGGTGAGCAGGGCACCAAGAATACACTTCAGGTGATCAAGCAGTGACTGAAGGGAGCCATCCTTCTGGTTTTTATTAAGCCCAAGGATTAGTAAAGTCTCATGAAATGCAGGCATCGTGAAAGGCAAAATGAGGCATTTCCTAAAGACGGGTCCGCTGAGGATATGCAGAGAACCTGGGAGAAAGGCTGGTGCTTGGATGGCAGCTGGAACATGAACTAGGAGAGAAGTTCTGAGGCGGACCTTGCCTTGATCATAGATTCTTCCAGGAGACCCTTCCTTGTCTCGTTCAGGATCCCTGGGAGAGCGACCTTCTGCAAATGACAATAGAGGCTCCTCCATGTGTTGTGTTGTCCCATCAGTCAGGGGCTCAGCATTTGAGTTGTCCTCAAGGAGATTGACCCAAAAAGCAGCTGAGAGACTGTCACCATTCCAGGAAGTGAGAGCACTGGTGCCTTCTGGTGGCAGCAAAGGGAAGGGACACTTCAGTCTTGTTACAGGGAAAGCTTTGCTCAATTCACCAATGAGTTTCTCATTTATGGTTTTGATAGGATGACATGAAGGTGCTTCCAGGAGACCCCTGTTTAAACACACACACCAAAAAAACCCTCTTAACATAATAAACAAAGCATAGCTAGAATTAAAAGCACAAGCAGCTGTAAAGGAATTATTCCTAAGTTGATTCTAGAAGGAAACAAATCAGCTACCGTGAATAGACATATCAGGTGCTTTAGGATTCTGACAGCAACTCTAACACACACCCCAAAGGGGCAGGGTTTTTTGTTTTGTTTTGTTTTGTTTTTTTGTGGGCATCACAGCCTCTGGTGGTCGCGGGCGCTACCCAGTGCTGCTCCTGAGAGCCACCGCTGGATTTGAACCGCCAAGACCGCAGAGGGGCAGGTTTTCATTCTAAAGCGGCTTGAGAAGACCAGACCAAAAAGCATTCACAGCGCGGGCATCAACAATTTATAGCATCTCTTCACTATGTGCTAGAAAATAAACTCGCAGGCACCAAGTCAATTCTGATGCATACTGACTCTGTATAAGGCTTCTGAGATTGCAGATCTGTTTTTTGAGGGGGGGGGGCAACACTGCCCTCTGGTGGGAGGAGGCGGCCCAGCCTTGCTCCTGGAGAGCTGCTGCTGGATTTGAACCACCAACCCAGTGGGCCACAGTCCCGCACACCACCACTAAGCCACCGGGGCTCAGCCCAAGATTGCAAATCCTTATGGGAGCAGCGGGCCTCACCTTTTTCCTTAAGAGCAGCTACTTCATTTGAACCCCTGGCCTCGCGGTTAGCAGTCCAACACCTAACCCACAGCACCACCAGGGCTCCTTAGTCACTCAATGCAATCAAGATACAGCTTGCCATGGGCTCTGTTCTGAGTCACATAACAGGTTACCTGTTCAACTTTCCTGCAAGGGCTTCTGGTTCAGGAAATGAAAACCAGTGGCCACCCCGTCTGATTCTGAAGATTCTGGGTTGGAGACATTCAAAGGGCAAGCTCCGGGTGAAGACATGGTTCAAAGCTCCTTCGACATGAAAAGTCTTATCTTGACTCCTAGTAAAACACACACCAAATGTAAAGGCTCTGGAGTACTAAACAAAGCAAGTATGTTTGGAGAATGAATCGAGGATTGGCAGTAGGAGTTTTGGGTGGTCACAACTGGGCAGCGGAAGTGTTAGTGGCATCTTGTGGGTAGACCTCGGGCATGCTGCTCAATCACCTTCAAAAAAACTAGCAGAAGAAAAGCGTTCTCCTGCTGTGGTGGTCATGTGCTTATGTTAATTTCATGATTGAGATGTAGGGGTGGAGTCTAGCCTATTAATCTGGAGATAGCCATTGAGTAGCCAATGAGGTGTCCGTGTGGGCATGGCTTTCTCCTGAGACTTCTGGGAAATCTCACGATATTTCCCTGATGGAGATGAGAAGCTATCTCCCCAGTTGTTGGGAGTTAGTCTCAGAGACAATGAACCACGGACAAGACAAGATGGCAGTGTCCAAGGAGCTGAAGGAGCCAGAGAAGCCACACGGCCTTAACCTGATGGAACCAGACCTCTGAAGCTGGAGAAGCCACGTGGAGATCCCTGCCAGCACTGAGTTGCTTCTACCTCCACTCGATGCTGTTGATGGACTCTAAGCCCTGGAAGCGAGGAGCCATGGGGAGACCCCTGCCAGCGCTGGGATTCTGCACCCACTGGCCTGTGACTTCTTGAGTCGGAAGGAGACATTATAGACTGGTATCGGGCATATGGGCTAATATCGGACTTATGACTTTGAACGGGACTGGGTTGGGATGCTTTCTCAATGTTCCATTCCTCTTGTGTATATAAACCTTTTCCTTATATCCATATGTGTGTCTATGGATTTGTTTCTCTAGCTTGCCCGGACTAACACACTTGCCAACGCGGACAGATTTTTGACTTTTAATCATTTGAGACAGAGATGACAGAGGAGGGCTTGGGTCTATGCACCGACTTACCTATATCCAGTGCACTTGTACCCTGGCACAGCCTCACAGTTGAAAGGGTGCACATCACTTAAGATCAGCCCGCCCAGAGCTGCCATGGCCGCCACCTGCCAACTGTTGTGCCATTCTCTCATGGGCTTATCAGCAGGGGTCCCACCTTGTCCTCTGCAGAGTGCCACATGCACTTCTCCTGCCTCTGCAAGCACATCTGGACAACTAGGGAGGATGGGGGGGGGGGGACAGAAGAGAAACCCCAATCATTTATCAAAAGCAGGTGGAACTTACCTAGGAATTAGCAAGATACACATAGTCTGGCAACGCAGACTAGACTTCAAATCATTAAAATGCAACGATACATCTTTACAGCGATCTTTATTTCAGAAGGTGCCCGCATTGGGCTGCTAAACACAAGGTCTGAAGCTTGAAACCATCAGCTGATTGATGGGGAAAAGAAGAGGCTTTCTGTTGTCATATAGATGCTCAGACTTGGAAACCCATAGGGCAGTGGTTCTCAACCCTCCTAATGCCACGACCCTTTACTCCGGTTCCTCATGTTGGAGTGATCCCCCAACCATAAAGTTATTTTCGTTGCTACTTCATAGCAATAACTTTGCTACTGTTATGAATTGGGTGGCCCCTGTGAAACGGTTGTTTGACCCCCAAAGGGGTATCGCCCCACAGGTTGAGAACCACTGCCATAGAGGTTATTGTCAGTAGGAATTGACTCAGCGGCACGGAACTTGTTTGGTTTGGTTGGATTTTTTTCTTTTTCTTTTGGTTAGAGTTTTTCATTGGATTTCAAACATACAAAGTGTGTAAGTAAATAAGAATGCAAAGGCAGTGTTCAACACACAAACCAATGCTAGAAGTTGACCTTGGGGCGGTTCAGCTTTGGATGTGTGTTGTTTCTGTATGTGACAGGAAGGGCAATGTTGTCAGAAATCCTATACAAGATTCACGGCTTGTTACACCGTCTTCCCCATTTAGGATGTTCCTTTTGCTCCCCTCATATTAACACAGTATATTTCAAACAATTGTGTAATATAATGTCTCTGTGAAGTTTCTTTTGGGGGGGTGGGCATCACTGCTCTCCGGTGGTAGGAGTAGGAGTCCCAGCCCCACTGCTGGAATTGAACCTCCGTCCCAGTGGGCCACAGTCCCGTGCACAACCACTACGCCACCGGGGCTCAGCCCTGTGAAGTTTCTTTACGGCAATAACCCAGTGATCTCTGAAAGAATCACTATTTTTGGTGGACATTTGTTCTTATTCAGTTTCTTCTCAAGGTGACGAAAACTCTTTATAAATGTCCTAGAGGAATACAGTAGCTTTCCGTTCACCCTTTGCAAGCAAAAGGGGTTGAATGTTGCACTACTGACAGATATTTTTAAAAGTCACTGTTTGGGCTATAACCATGGTAGAATTGCTTCATGTCGGCAGTAATTTTATAAGATTGCCATTGTTCGGTGCTGTTGAAATGGTTCCAATGTACAGTGACCCTGAAACCGGAGAGTCAAACATTGCGTGCTCTGACACCCTCTGCACAACTGCTACCGTGCTGGGTCCCCCTTGCCGTTGCCACACTGTCAGTCCCCCTCATTGAGGAGCTTCCTTTTCCACTAGCCCTCCATGGCCGCAGCTTGATATACTTCTCCAGGAACTGCTCCCTCGGGACGACTCCACTCTGCAGTCCAGGAAACCAAAACATGGAAGGATGAAGGAAATTGACCTAAAATCCACGAGGGAATGGTGTGGCTGAGATTCAAATCCAGACAGTTTGTTTGCTTCTTAAATGCATTCTCTTGGTCATTACAGCATGGTGCCTTTCGTACTGGTGCACTATCAAGAAGTGGGTCTCCCTTTACATGCTCAAGAGCACATAATTAGTACTTTAATTTAGCATTTAGGATTATCTGTGTCTGTTTGCCAACTTGATGGTGGGTTCTGTGTTCTCTCGAACCTATCACATTCTGCCATCAAGTTGATTTTGACCTATAGTGACCCTAGCGCAGCGGTTGTCAACCTGTGGGTCGTGACCCCTTTGGGAGTCGAACGCCCGATTCCTAACAGTAGCAAAATGACAGTGATGAAGTAGGAATGGAAATAATTTTATGGTTGGGGTTCCACACAGGCCATGGCATTAGGAAAGTTGAGAACCACTGAACTCGAGAGTAAATCTTTAAGGGGGCAGAGAATCTCGACTTTGTCCATCAGATCTTGGGATTAGCAGCCCATCGACTAGCCCATGGTGACCACCAGGGCTCCATAAACCTCTGATGACCACTTTACAATGCCTGCTTTATTTCACTAGTTACAATGTTTGAGTGGGGTCACAACAGGGCGTGCGTTTTGAATACATTATACTTTTGAGGGCTCTCTTTTTCCTCACCTTTGGAAAAACTTGGCCAGTAGCTCCCTATTCTTAGCCACCCCAGCTTTGCGTCCACAGTGAGGGAAATTGAAATAAATTCGGTCGAAGTCCCTGTCGTGCAGTTCAAAAGCGTCTGCCAGTTGGGTGCAGTCCACACCGAAGCGCACCTCGGCCCCTGGCGACGAGAATTTGGGGGTGCAAAATAAGGGAGAAGCATCTTCTCAGACCCGACCGCATACAAACCAGCCCGGGGGTGGGCACACCGCAGTCTTTGTGTAAAGAGCCACAGGGCGACCGAGAGCCGGCGCCCACCCTTGCCAGTTTGGAGCGCGCCCGGGAGCCCGAGGGGGGGGCTTCGCACAGGGGGCCCGGGGGGCTACCTCGCTCGCGCAGGCGCTGCAGATTGTCGCCGGCCACGGGATCGCGGGCCAGCTCGGCGGGCCACTGGCGGCAGGTGGCCACTACATCCGTGGTGCCGGGATCCAGCGTCCGGCTCAGCGCGGCGGCGAAGGAGAAGTTCCCCTCCCCCACCAACAGGAGGCGCCGAGGGGCCATGGCCGCGCCGAGACCAGCTCCCGGCCGGTTCCCCGCGGCGCTGCTTTCTGACGTCACTTCCTCCGCGGGCCCCTGCCCTCCTCCTCGGGGCTCGCCGCCGCTTGATGACGCACGCCGAGCGCCTGGTTTCCGGGCGGGAGTGTGGCTGCGAGGCTGCCGAGGCACAGTGACCACCCTGAGCGCGAAAGCGAGGCAGCGCACCCCTCTGTCCCCGCACTTCCTCAGTTCCCCGCGGAGGTCAAAGTGCCCCAGCGCAGGGAGGCACCCAGCGACTCGGTTACACCTCCGCGAGGTCACGGGCCGCCCCCAGCGCCAGGGGCGGGTCCAAGGGCAGCCCTGGGGGAGAGAGATGGGGCGGGACCGCTCGGAGGAGGGGTCGCCCGTTGGTCCCTGCTGTTGGCGTCATAGAAGGTTTTGTATCGGCTTGCGTCTTGCCTGGAACGGCTCGGTCTGCTCCCCGCAATTTCCCCGGGTGCTTTTATCGCCTTCGTTTTGCTTACTCATCCAAGAAACACTGAGAGCTCATCTGCTCGGCCGCTGTAAGGGACTTGGCGGAGATACTTGGATGGACACAATCCACCTATGATTTCACGTTATCTCCAGTTTCGTGGAGGATGCATGCAGCAAAAGAAGCAATTCTGACATGGGAGGAGTTACTCAAGTAATTCGAGTGACTCAAGTCATGGTAGCACGTGGAAGGGGGTACTTTTTTCAGCTTTTATGTTGAAGTGCAAAGTTGACCCGGATGCAGTGAGCCTGAGTTGAAAGCAAAGGGGGAGAAGACACCTTACGTGAGTCAGGAGGAGGAACTATGTGTGAAATGATACACGTTGAAAAGACAAAAGAGTTTAGTTTGTGTGGAACAGCGTTGCTGGGGGAGTGGTAAACATAGGAGGCTGAAGCGTTCGGGAGTGGTCAGATTAGAGAGAGCCTGGTAAGCCATTATAAGAACCTTGGACATAGTCTTTTTTTTTCCTGGAACATAATTCTGAGAACAATGCACAGCCACTGAGACTTTAAGTGGGAGGGCGGCGGTTATGTTTGCTTTTGAAAACTTCAGCTCTTCCCTTAAAGAAACAACGGGGGCAGAACAAGGCTAGTGACCGAGAGATCAGCTAGTGAGGCTGCTGCGCCAATCAGGCACAGGCCGATGGTGATCTGAATGAGGAACTTGGCAGTGGGGATGGATGTAAAAGTTTCTCTAGCTGAGTGATTTAATGGATACAGGAGGCTGATGAAACGAGTTAGAAGAGAAGCCCTAGGTTTCTGGCTTGGCGGTGGATAGCCGTGAGATGTGTGGGCTAGGTCTCCAGCCTGAGTACTAGGCCTGGTGTAGTTGGTGGGACAACCCTGCTTTCCTCATCATGCTGTTTGATGACATCAGCACCTCTCTCTTCACAAAGGCAGGTGGTATCAGAACAGCTACCAGGTATGTCATCTTTTGAGACTGTGGTACTGGCTTTGTCCCTGCCAGCGAGAAGACACATGTATTGTGGCTCCCCAATAATGGCCACAGGGAACCTGGGTGACCTATATTCTTACTTTGCCTGAAGATCTAGAAAGGCCAGGATTCGCGACACCTCTTGATGAACATGGAACAGATGGTCACGGATCTCACTCACTGTCCTGGGAAACCTTCAACCTACACGAGCTATTCAACATCGTATTTATCTTCAGGAAAGGTACCACCTTGATCCTACACCAGGGAACCAGGGACTCCCCAACCCCCTGGAAAATAAAAAAGAGAAAAATCTGAAATTTGGACATTGATCATCTGGTGTTTGCCAAACATGATGGTTTTGGAATAGGCAGAGGGCGAGGGTGCAGTAGTAAGACGCAGATCCTGTCCTTAGCGAGTCTACAGTTGAATAGAGCAAATAATATATGTATTTGAAGAATTCTAGCAGAAAGTTCTTAGTAAATGATGGGAAGGCAGGTTTCATTGTGAAGTCAAAGGAGAGAAAACTTGAGGGAAGACATCGTAAAGTGGTATTTGAGCTAGAAGGAAGGAAATGATCGGTTGTGTTGTGTAATCCTACACCTTTCTCTTTATTCTCTTAGGCTTTAACAATACTCTCAGTTCCTAAATCCTTGCATCTCAAATTCCCATGACCACATGTGGTATGGGAGGTGCAAAAGGCTTTCTTTTTTCTTTTCTTTTTTTTTTGGCATCCCTGCTCTCTGGTGGTGGGAGTAGGAGGCCCAGCCCCACTGCTGGAATTGAACCTCCGTCCCAGTGGGCCGCAGTCCCGCGCACAACCACTACGCCACCGGGGCTCAGCCCACAAAAGGCTTTCTTATGCCTTCTCAGGGGGACCTTTTTATCACAACAGCTGCCTACTTCTGATTGAGAGGATAGGTTAAAGTGCTCATGATATAGGATGGAAAAAAACACAGAAACACCACACGTCACTTTCAAGGAAATCCTTGATCGTTAGGAAAGTGTGACTATGGCTGTGTTGGCCATGCAGAGCAGAGGATGGGTAAAGGAGGCCCTTTCAGGTCTCTTGTCGGTTCAACAAGCTGCTTTTTCTTGCCTTTTCGCAGAGACAGGCTATGGTGTGTTTCCTCACAAACCCACACTGTGGCAGCATCATTAATGCTGACGGCCATGGTGAAGTGTGGACAGATTGGAATGATGTGTCCAAGTTTTTCCAATATGGATGGAGATGTACCACTAATGAGAATTCCTATTCACTCCGAACTCTGATGGGCAACTGGAACCAGGAAAGATATGACTTAAAGAACATTGTGCAGCCAAAACCCCTCCCTTCCCAGGTAATCATCTAATTTAATCAGTCTCTCATTTTATTTCTTAGCAATAGAAATTCTATTAACCACTTTGGAGAAAGGGATTTGATGCTCAAATCTCCCAGGCTTTAGTCGCTGATGTCATTAGAGGGAGGGGAGCAGTCTTTAGCTGGAATACCTACCTCTCTTTACTATCCAGTTGAATATCATAGTAGGGGACTTCAAGAAGTTCCCAGAAAATGGAATTAAACAATAATGAATATTTTCCACAAACCTTTTGAAGTTCCTGATATTTGAATGTCCTGAAGACATTGAATGAATGGATAATACTCTTTATCTTGCTTCTCTTAGACCTTTCTTATCTACTAAGACATAATTTATGGTCCAGGTTAGCTTCTCTTTCAGTCTTTTTTTTTGTTTGTTTGTTTGTTTTTTTGTTGTTTTTTTTGGGGGGGCATCACTGCTCTCCGGTGGTGGGAGTAGGAGGCCCAGCCCCACTGCTGGAATTGAACCTCCGTCCCAGTGGGCCGCAGTCCCGCGCACAACCACTACGCCACCGGGGCTCAGCCCTCTCAGTCTTTTCTTATCCAGGGCTATTATTTACCTGAGTCTCGCTCTTAAATCCCTTCTACACACTCAGACATACAAAAGGTCCCGATTACTGACAGACAAGCATCTAATCCATCTAAAGTATGACAGATCCCATTTGAACTGGTCAGGATGTCTTTTATTCGTATTTAGTATTTAGCAATAGACTACTAGATACTTAATCTATTCTTTTCCTTTTCAGTTTGGACACTATTTTGAAACAATATATGACACAAGTTATAACAACAAGATGCCTCTTTCAACCCCTAGTAGGTGGACTCTTCTTTTAAACTTTTTATTCTCAAGACCTACCTCAGTGCTGGAAACTTAGAAATAATTCAATAAAAGTGTATTGAAGGAGGGCTGAGCCCCGGTGGCGTAGTGGTTGTGCGCGGGATTGCGGCCCACTAGGACGGAGGTTCAATTCCAGCAGTGGGGCTGGGCCTCCTACTCCCACCACCAGAGAGCAGTGATGCCCCCCCCCCAAAAAAAAAAGTGTATTGAAGGAATAAGTAAATTAATAATAAATATGAAATTTCTCTTTTACAGTTTTGGCAGTTTTCACTCCCTCATCCCTCAGAAATAAAAATGATACCATTTACTGAAACTCCTTGTTATTGACTAATTCCACTTTTCATTTTTTCTCATTTCCATCAGGATTTATTCAAGAACCTCACTGCTTCCCAGGACATCAGCCTGAACTGGACCCTCCTCAATACAAATGCACAGGAAAGTCCACGTACATGATCAGCTATGCAAAACCTCCACTCACACATCATCTTGAGTGTGTATGGGACCCTAGCCATGACCAAATTCACAGTCCAAGACTCTAAGAAAGCAAAGGAAGTTATGGGTCTCCAGAATTGAGTGTAGAAAGAAGCATGTTCTAACAACCAAGACTTTAACTTGTAGTGAGACGGTCTGGCTTTATGAATAAAATATTCAGAAACTGTCACCCCTTTTATTGTCAAAAAGTTTAAATGTTGGATTTGATTGAATTCTATTTACTCTCAGTTCTATATCAAAGAATGATGCCTCTCAAATCTACAGCCACTGTTCTTGTCTGCCTTCCATCAGTAAATAAAAAGAGGGCAGCATTCATCATTGAGTTCTGTTTGACTAACTGCTTGCTGACTAAAAAGCCATGATCATATAGTGTTCTTGGTCTGGGAGACCCTAGGTGGTGCAAGTGGCTCATTGCTCAGTTATTAGCTGACAGGTTGAGAGTTCAAGTCCACACACAGGCACTTCAGAAGAATGTCCTGGTGGTTTACTTACCCAAAATTACATAATGGAAAAAAATATATATATATATATATATGTATACACACACACACACACACACACACACACACACACACACCCTGTGGAACTTTCACAATAAAATTGAAAGAAGCAAAACATATTTTAAAAAGAAAACCCTGGGCTGAGCCCCGGTGGCGTAGTGGTTGTGCGCGGGACTGCGGCCCACTGGGATGGAGGTTCAATTCCAGCAGTGGGGCTGGGCCTCCTACTCCCACCGCCGGAGACTATATGGGACAGAAGGACCGTGATGCACATAGAATTGGCCTGATAGCAAGCATGCCTCCTTGTTTCCTAAACACTCCCTCTTGAGTGCCAAGATAAGAAAGGGAACTACTTCTATTAGTCTAGAGGTTTTCTCCCATCCAAGTACTAACCAGGCCTGACCCTGCTTAGCTTCCGAGATCAGACGAGATCGGGCACATTCAAGGTGGTATGGCTGTAGACAGTCTAGAGGTTTTCTAAGTGCATAAAAGTAAACAAATAGTATAGTAGACTCCCATGTACCATAATTAAATTTCAATAATTTATGACCAAATTTACGTAACTCTCTATTTTAACTTTTTATTGTGAATTGGGTGGGGACTTCCGTAGCATATAATCATTTTTTTGTATTCAACAACTCAACTCATGGGTGCTCAAATTTGTTTGGTCTGTTGCCCCCTTGTCAGAAAAAAAAAAAAATTACCAAACAACCCCTTTGGAAATTAAAGACTTTGGACTGAGCCCTGGTGGCGTGGTTGTGCGCGGGACTGCGGCCCACTGGGACGGAGGTTCAATTCCAGCAGTGGGGCTGGGCCTCTTACTCCCACCACCAGAGAGCAGTGATGCCCCCCCCCTCCCAAAATAAAGGAAATTAAAGACTTTATCTTTTAGCCCATAATCCAGGATAAAGTGTGGATTTCTGCTTTACAGCCCCACCCCCAAAATTCCAGCATTCCCCAGAGGATGCTGTTGCCCACTTTGGTAAACACTAACTTAATTTATCAAGTGCCCCAGTGGCTTGCTGTGTCACACCACCCCTCTTATTTTTCATTTTTGTGCATCTGTTGTAGAATATTGCCTTCCCTTCATCCAAATTAACAGCTGTCTGTCCTCTGGCCTATTATTTCCCTTCCCCTCCACCCCTAGAAACCATCAAAGTCTGTTTCTCTTGGTATGAAAATCTTTTCTTTTTTCAAAAAAAGTATATAATAATGGTTTCATACTCATAATTTTGTGATTAACCTCACTCTGAATAATGTCCTCCAAATCCATCTATTTCATGAAGTGTTTTATAGTTTCACTAGTCTTTAATGATACTTAGTATTGACCAAAGTTTACCCATTATTTCACTGATCGGCACTTAGGTTGTTTCCACCTTCTTGCTATTGTGAATAGTGCTGCAGTGAACATAGGCATATTTATATCTGCCTGTGCTATATTTCTTACTACTTTATGGTATCTACCAAGTAATGCAATTGCTGGGTCATATGGTATTTCTACTCCCAGAAAGCCCCATACTGCCTTCCACAGTGGTCATACTATTTGACAGTCCCACCAATCTCTCCATAAGCTCTCCAGCAATTGTGATTTCATTGAATGTATTTCAGCTCTTTGTAAAAAAAATTATGTTTCTAGAGATGGGTGAATTGATTTTGGAGTTCTCTATTCTGTTTTATTGACCTCTATATCTATCACTGTACCTGTACCAGGCTGCTTGGACTATGTGATTGTGTAGTAGGTTTGGAGATCCAAAAGCCAGAGGCCTATTGTTTTGCTGTTCTTTAGTAGTGCTTTGCTTATCCTGGGCTTATCTTTCTTTTCCATATAAAGTTGCTGAGTGGTTTTTCCATTCCTTTAATGAATAAGACTGAGATCTGGATCAGAATTGAATTGTATTTATACCACGTTTTGGATAGTGTTAATATTTTCACAATGTTAAGTTTCCCTAACCATGAAGGTGGGTACGTTTTTTTTTTTTTGGGGGGGGGGGGGGGGGGCGGGCATCATTGGCCTCTGGTGGTCGTGGGAGCTACCCAGTGCTGCTCCTGAGAGCCGCTGCTGGATTTGAACTGCCAAGCCCGTGGGCTGCAGTCCTGCTATCAACCACTTACGCCACCGGGGCTCAGCCAATGTAGTAGTATTTTGTAGTTTTATTTGAACAGTATTTTTTGTCTCTACTTTATATTTATTCCTAGGTATTTAATATTTTGAGTAATTCTTATAAATCATATTATTTTATTTTCATAGCTTTCTTCATCAGTAACAGAAATCCAATTGATATTTGTGCATTTATTTTGTAACCAACCTACCGTGTTATAAAACCTTTCAATTATTTCTAAAAATTTTCTTTTTTCTTTTTTCTTTTTTTTTTGTGGGCATCACTGCCTCTGGTGGTCGTGGGCGCTACCTAGCCACCGCTGGATTTGAACCTCCAAGCCTGCGGGCTGCAGTTCCGCACTCAACCACTTACGCCACCGGGGCTCAGCCCTCTAACAATTTTCTTGTTAAATCATTGGGATTTTCTATGGTTAGCTTCATATCATCTGCAAATAGAGCATTTTATTTTTAAATCATCAATTTGGATGTCTTTGCTTTCTTTTTGCTTTCTATTGTTACCCAATAACTCTGGGTAAGATTTCCAGCACAGTGTTGAATAAAAGGTGATAAGAAGCATTCTTGGGCTGAGCCCCGGTGGTGTAGTGGCTGAGTGCGGGACTGCAGCCCACGGGCTTGTGAATTCAAATCCAGCAGCAGCTCTCCAGGAGCAAGACTGGGTAGCTACCACGACCACCAGAGGGCAGTGATGTTCCCCACCCCCACCCCACCCCCAAAAAAAGGCATCCTTA
>PVJH01044083.1:0-13213 GCA_004026705.1 Nesogale talazaci | reverse complement strand
GGTACAAAACATTTTCTAATTCCACAACTTTTACTTGTAATTCAGTGTCATTGATCATACTCTTCATGTTGTACAACCATTAGTGATATCCTTTTCGAAATTATTCCACCACCAGTGACATAGACTCAATGCCCCATAAGCAACAACTCTTACCCCTTCACCTGGGGTAATTATTGGTCAAGGCTGATTTCTCTCTTTCAGTAGTTTTCTTGATATAGTATTCCTGTGTCATACACTTCCATGGTTAAAGTACTTTTAAAATCAGTCGTATACACATCATTACAACCAGTCCTGGTGCTCCTTCTCCCCTTTCCGAAACTTTTTTATTGTGAAGTAGGTGAATGTTTATATATCAGCTCATCATTTTTGCATTTAAAAACATAAATAACTTTTTAAACCCTCTAATATGGTCTCCCTCACCATTTTGCTCCTGTTGGATACGATTTTCTCCTTCACTCATGTTGACACCCACCTACCATCGAGTTCTTTTCCCCACTTCCCCTCCCCTTCCTGTAACTGTCTCTTTGGAGATGAACACCTTTTCTTGATTTTTAGAGAAGCACAATGATCTCCTGCACTATTGGCCCCTCTGTGACTGACTTCGTCACTCAGCATGTGGTCATTCTCGTTGTTAGTTCTCCCCGAGGGGGTTCCGCCCATAGCGAACTTATGCACAAGAGAACGAAAAGCTGTCTGGCCTTGCCCCATCCTCACCATTGTTCCTATGCTGCTGCCAATTGTTGCAACCCCTGTGTCCATCCTTTTCATTGAGGGCCTTCCTCTTTTGTGCTATCCCTCTACTTGAGCAAACATGGTGTCCTAGATTTCTCCAGGGACTGCCCTCTCCTCATAACATGTCCAAAGTAGCGCATAGACTTGTGTATAAGTCGGGTTTTTTAGCCCATTTGAAAAAGTCATTTTATTGGCGACTCGTACAACTCTTATCATGATCCGTCCATCCATCCAATGTGTCAAGTACATTTGTTGCCATCATCATTCCGAAAACATTTGTTGTCCACTTGAGCCCTCCTCATTTTTTCCCTCTTCCTCGTGAACCCTTGATGATTTACAAATTATTATTATTTTTTCATGTCTTCCACTGTCCGATATCTCCCTTCACCCACGCCCCTGTTGTCTGTACCTCAGGGAGGAGGTTATATGTAAATCTTTTTAATCCTTCCTACTCTATCTTTCCTCCTCCCTCCCAGAATCACCACTCTCATCGCTGGTCCTGAAGGGATCATCTGTCCTGGATTCTCTGACTTTCCAGTTCTTATCTGTACCAGTGTACATCCTCTGGTCTAACTGGATTTGTAAGGTAGAATTGGGATCGTGATGGGGGTGTGTGTGTGAGGAAGCATTGAAGAACTAGGGGAAAGTTGTATGCTTAATCATTGCTACACTGCACCCTGCCTGGCTCATTTCCTCCCCAAAGACCCTTCTGTAACAAGACTGTCCAGTTGCCTACAGGTGGGCTTTGGGTTCCCACTCTGCACTCCCCTCATTCATAAATGATATGATTTCTTTGTTCCTTGATGCCTGGTCCCTGATTCCTTCAACATCTCATGATTGCACAGGCTACTGTGCTTCTTCCATGTAGGCTTTGTTGCTTCTGAGCTAGATGGTTGCTTGTTTACCTTCAAACCCCCTCCCCCCACTTTATTTTGGGCTCATACAACTCCAATCACAATTCATACACAAATCCACTCTATGCAAAGCACATTTGTACACTTGTTGACATCATCATCCTGAAAACATTTTCTTTCCAATTAAGCCCCTGGTATCAGCTCCTCATATTTCCCTTCCCTTCCTGGTTCCTCTTCTCCCATAAACCCTTGATCATTTATAAATTATTATTATTTTGTCATATTCTACACTCTCTGATGTCTCCTTTCACCCACTTCCCTGTTGTCCATACCCCAGGGAGGAGGCCATATGTAGATCCTTGTAATCAGTCCCCCCTTTGTACTCCACCTTCTCTCCACCCTCCCAATATTGCCACTCTCACTACTGGTACTGAAGAGATCATCTGTCCTGGATTCCTCATGTTTTTGCTTCCTATTTGTAGCAGTGTACATCCTCTGGTCTAGCCGGATTTGTATGCCTTCAAGTTTTTTTTTGTTTTTTGTAGTATCACTGGCCTTCAAGTCTTTAAGACCTGAGATGCTATACCTTTTGATAGCTGGGCACCATCAGCTTTCTTCACCACATTTGCTTGTGCATATATTTGTCTTCAGCGATCGTGTCAGGAAGGTGAGCATCATGGAATACCATTTTGATAGAACAAAATGTTTTTGTGTTGAGGGAGTATTTTAGTGGAGGCCCAAAGTTTATCTGCTATCTTAATACTAAACCTATAAATAAATGCATAGATCTATTTCCCCATCATCACATATAAATATATTTACATATGTATTTAGACCTCTATAAATGCCCTTTGCCTCTTAGTTCTTTTCTTTATTTCCTTTTGTTTTCCTCTTGTTCCACTAGCATGCTCAGTCTCTCTTTGAGTTCAGCACATTTTTTTGTTTGTTTGGGCATCACTGCTCTCCGGTGGTGGGAGTAGGAGGCCCAGCCCCACTGCTGGAATTGAACCTCCGTCCCAGTGGGTCGCAGTCCTGCGCACAACCACTACGCCACCGGGGCTCAGCCCGAGTTCAGCAAATTTTTAATGCAGTTTTTGTGGTAAAATTAGATGCCTTGGCTGATATTTGAGTCAGCTCATAATCAGATATATATGGTATGTATTGCATACAGTATGCAATTTTGCTGGCATAGTGTCCCCTGAATCCATTCATGTTGTGAGGTGTTTCACAGTCTCATCATTATTTTTTAATGATGGGTAGTGTACCATCATGTGCCAAAGTTTATTTTATCCAGTCTTCCTCTGATGAGCAGTTAGGTTGTTTCCATCTTCTTGCTATCGTGAATAGTGCAGATTAGCATTTTCACTTTACACAAATAAGGTCCAACCAGATGAAGTAATTTGCTCAATTTAGAAAAGTGGAGGCTTGTAATCCAGAAATGAAGATGATTTAAAGTAAAATGTACAGTTTAAGACACGGTAAGATTTGTGGACTTCTGAGCTTGCTGTTTATTTTTATTTATTTATTTATTATGGCATCACTGCCTCTGGTGGTCGTGGGCGCTACCCAGTGCTGCTCCTGAGAGCCACTGCTGGATTTGAATTGCTAAGCCCGTGGGCCGCAGTCCTGCACTCAACCACTTAAGCCACCTGGGCTCAGCCTACGTTTGCTGTTTTAATATATGCTTTTCTATCATTGGCAGTGAGGAATAAAAAAAATGTCTCTTGTTCTTTTTTTTTTTTTTGGGGGGGTGGCATCACTGCCTCTGTTGGTCATGGGCGCTACCCAGTGCTGCTCCTGAGTGCCGCCGCTGGATTTGAAGCGCCAAGCCCGCGATCTTGTTCTTTTTAAGTAAAGACGTTGTACTGATTTTCAAAATGAATAAAGAAATCTGTCAAAAACACACAAATTGGCCCAACTTGTGGGAAATGAGACCAGATCAGGAGGGAAGAGAATGGGTTTGGAAGTAACATTTAGCTGATTCGGCTGGTACCCACTAGAAGGTATTTGTGCACACTGCATGCCGCTGACAAATGGATTCCTATTCCTGTGTTTCACAAGACTAAACTAGTTCGAGATTAGTTACCCAGCCACAAAGTAGAGAAGCAAGAATCTTGAGTCTGGACCAAAGTCCGTCCTTTCTTATGTACAAGACGACCACCTGTCTTTAAGCTGGTCATGAAAGTGGCTTATGCTGTGATGCCATGGAGATTGCAAGTACCAGCAGGGTCTCTTGTGATGGATCGGCTTCAGTAGAACTTCCTGACGAAGATGGATGAGGAAAAGTGACCTGAGGATATACTTTCTAAAACCATCCCATGAGAACCTGAAGGACCAAAAGAGAACATTGTCCAAGGGAGTGCCGGCAGGGGAACATTCAAAAGACACAGTGGCCTCAACAGTGGACTGCAGATACCAACAATCGTGAAGATGGTGTGTGGCCAGGCGCTGTTTTGTTCCTCTGTCCACAAGGTTGTGGGCATTGTAGTTCACTTGACAGCAGCAGCAGCTATGGAACACAGATAGAACATTATGTCTTCTCAGCAAGGGTACACGATGGAGAATATGTCCAGTTCTTTCAATACAATTTCACAGGGCAATCAATAAATCATTATTGCTTGCAGAGCCTTATTGATTGAACAGTGGCGAGCTCTCTTCTCCGTCTTTCTGTTAATATGAACAGAGCTGGGAGGAACTTCATTGATGTGAATTTACTAATGGGAAACATACTAGAAGCCTTTTGTGGGACATTTTCAAAATATCTAAGAACAACAACAACAACAAAAAACCCCAAACAATCTCCCTGCCACCGAGTCAATTCTGACTCATGGATACCTTACAGGGGAGGGTAGAATTGCCCCTGTGTATTTCACGGCTGTCTCTTTCTTGAGAAGTGGGAAGCCTCATCTCTCTCTCATGAAGCAGCTGGTGGTTTTCAACTTTTGACCTCATAGTTAGCAGCCCAACTTGTAATCTGTGTTTCACTAGGACTTCTTTTAAAAATTCGCATGCCCCCCCTTTCTGATTTAGTAGTCTGGCATGTGGATGGGTATCTGTGTTTGCACAAGTCTCCCAGGTAATCTGATGGATCTTCTGGTCTAAGGGCTGCTTTTGTTACTCCCCTGATGGTGCCAATGAGCCTTTTCTTGGAAGGAAGAGAAACATTTACAGTTGAAGATTGGTTAACCTTGACTGTTGGACAAAGTCGGTCTTCATGATTATGTCTCTTCCCTTCTTCCTGAGCTCCTGCTTCTCCACCATGCTGTAATTGGATTTCTGACGTAACGATGTGGGACTGCAGAGTGGCCTTTATTTTCCAAACAAACCGCTGCTTTTCTACAACGTGGATGAATGAACAATGTTCTGCATTGTGCTTTGGGCTCAGAAATGGTGAGAAGGTCTTTAATTCAGATCACTCGAGTTTGTTGTGAGCAGCTGCAGCAGGAAGCCATGCAGCCAGAGCACCCGTGACAAGTACGGGGCACTACTCTCCAGGGTGTACCCCACTCCTACATCCCAAACTTCATGCTCGGCAGGAATACAATCGCCAAGGACTCATGACTTTATTTTATACTCATGGTTCTGCAAAGCTGTGTATGACTTGTCGTCTGCCCTGGGCATTTGGAACAGATGCTTTGTGTATGAATATTAATGTCTGTTTTGTAGCTGGGCAAAGTAGGCTCTAGTGGACAACTGGAAAGCAAGTGTCCTCTCTTTATGCCACTGCCACTACTACCCACTGTGCGTTCAACTCCCATTCATGATGAACCCTTGCATGGTAGAAATTGGTATGCTCAGTTTCTCCCCAGGCCATCCCCGGGCCCGGCTGGGGCTCAGTCTTAAGATTCTTTGGGTCTTCTTTATTGGCTGGTTTCAGTGGGACATCACCAGGCCCCCCCCCTTTTTTTTTGAGTCTGGAAGCTCTGCTGACACCTGTTCAGCATCACAGAAACTTACCAGCCTCCACCGACAGACCGGTGGTGACTTCTCTTAAGCTACATCCTCTGGGAACTGAACTTGGGTCTCCTTCATGGAAGGTGAGAATTCTACCACTAATGCACCAGGGTCCCTTTCTTTGCAGTGAACAGTTGGGAGAATTCCTACAGAGAAATCTATTTCAGGTGGAAACAAACAAACAAACAAACAAACATAGTTCCTTTTAACCTAGAGTCCAATCATAACCTTAGTTGATGAATAGTTAATCAGAGCTCTTTTTCCACCTTTTTTTCAGAGCTCTTTTTTTAGGGGAGGGGGGCGCATCACTGCCCTCTGGTGGGAGTAGGTAGCCCAGCCTTGCTCCTGGAGATCTGTTGTTGGATTTGAACCGCCAGCCCAGTGGGTCGCAGTCCCACACTCAACCACTACGCCACCAGGGCTCAGCCCCCAGAGCTCATCACACAGTTCAACCTTTCTCAGTAGAACAGAACATGGTAATCTATGATATTATCACATAGGATCTGATTAAATAAAGCATTTTAGGCTTTAGTGACTTTCTACTGTAAAAGATAAGGGAGTTCGATTTCTACTTTCTTGCTTTCTTTTCTCAAAAAGGAATCATTTTACATAAAACAAAAGAATTCTTATTTTTTTCCTGTGAAGACTATTATTAGTGATTGGGAATAAATCTGGTCAGACAGAATGACCTTAATTCAAGTATGAAGACAAAGTTCCTTGACCAAAGTGAGATTTTATGCTTCTGTGGCTATTAAAAGAAAAGCCATGCTCTTATAATTGGATTTTTTTGTGTGTGCCAACGTGACACCTGTGAGAAGATTTTGGTGGAGTTTAGTTTGTTTGAATCCGGTTGCAGCTTGATCACTTCATTTGGAGGTGCCACTGAGATTAGTGGCTCTCAGGAGGCAGGTCACTTCCACGCGGAGACCTGCAGGAGCCCTGGAGATGTATCCGCTGTCATTGGATCAGCAAGACGTCGCACCCATCAGCCTGGATGCTCCTGCCTTCTACATTGTTGCCTGTGGCTGTGTGAGTCTGAAGAGGGACTGTGGATTAGTACTGGATGTATGGACTTGAGTTGGCCTGAGTTGGGATGTTTTCTTGACATACAATGACTTCTAGATATGCAACTCCTTATGCTTATTTGAATGTCTCTGCACTTGTTTCTCTAATCAACCCAGTCGAGTGCACAAAAGGCTCACAGTTTTTTTTGCAGGGTTTATTGAAATGAAAGACTCTATAATCTGAACGTTTCACTCTTAAGGAAATACCTTGATTTGTTTAGCAGTGGTAACATAACCAAAAATGCACATTTGAGCACTAAAGTGTGCCTGACTGAAACCATGCTACTTCCAGTTTTCTTTTACTCATGTGAAAATTCCACGAGTCAGGAAGACTTCTGAGGAATTGATACATTTGAATCATGGTGCTGTTGAAGAAAATGGAAAATGCAGTGGAGAACGAACTCATCTGTCTTGGAAGAAGTACAACCAGAATGCTCCTTAGAAGCAAGGGTAGCAAGGTTTCATCTTGTGTACTTTGGGCCTGTTTTCAGGAGAGTCCAATCCTTGGAGAAGGGCATCGCTCTTGGTAAAGCAGAGGGGCAGCGCAAAAGAGGAAGACACTGGACAAGACGGATTTTTCAAGAAGGCTGCAACAATGGACGCAAAGACAGCAACTGTGAGGCTGGCCGAGGACCTAGCAAATGTTCTGTTTTGTTGTGTATGAATAGTGTCTCCCACTTAGTTGGGACCCACTCAGCAGCACTTAGCAACAACAATGTAACCAGTGAAAGACACCTCCTGCACCCTCTCATAGCCACATGTGAATAGGGATTGCGTGCCCTCCATGGGATGAGACGTCACTCCGTTATCCCATTATTTTACAGTGGAGGAAACGAGTAGCTTTCCAGGGTCATCAGCTGACTGATGGAAGAATCAAAGGCTGTTGCTGGGGCTTCTTGAGTGTTGCTGGCATTCTGTTTAGCTCCTTAGGTTACTAACTAACTGATACTAAATAAATGACTCCAAAGAGCAATGGTGGAAGAGGAGGTTTTGAGTTTGGGCTGCTAATTGCAAGGTGAGCAGTTCGGATCCAGCAGCTGCTCTGTGGGAGAAAGATAAGGGTTTCGACTCCTGTGAAGATTTAGAGCGTCAGAACTCACAGGGGCCGCTCAACTCTACCTTGTAAGGGTCCCTAAGAATCAGAGTGGACTCATGGCTATGAGCTATTAAAAAGAAACCACTGTAAAAAGGTTCCCCCCTCACACTGAGAGTCAAACCTCAACTGCTCATGTTTTCAGAAATATAAAGTGTCTCATCCTCATGCATTGACTAATTGGCCGATGCTTATGGTTAAGGTGCCCTGCTGCTGCTTGACAGGTAGGAGTTTCAATTCTACCTAGAGAGATGTTGGAAGAAAGGTCTGGCAATCTACAAATACTTCTGAAAAAAATTGATCATTGAAAACACACAATTGGCTTGAGGGGTAGCTTGAATTTTTAGTAGATGCTCAGGCTGCTCTCCAAACATTTCTTCTGATATTTCAATTCCAGACACCTCTCCCAGACCTCTCCTTCCCCACCCCCTCCACCCCATTGACCAGGATCATGTGACTCTGCTGACTAATGACTGGGGAGCAGAACTGTCTAGCTTCTGAGGCTGGTATGTTTTAATTCATCAGCTGGGACTCTCGGGATCTTCATTGACGTGTGTATTATATGATAATACTTTGTACTAGCCCCTGCTGGTTCCATATGAACATTTAACATGAAAGACCCGAGATTTGGGGAGTCCATTGTAACCTTGGGTTACAGACCTCCAGGATATATATAGTTAGGATTTTTCTTGACAGTGTAGGAAATGCTTCTAATTTACACTGTAGTATTAATGGAGACTGAAGAATTTAAAGAACACATCTGATGACTCAGGGCAAAAGAATGATATGAATTTTTTGTTTGCGTTTCCATTTGGGTGACTCTTTCTGGGTCATTATCATTATCTTGAATCTTCACTTGTTTTCAAATTATTTTTAATTTTTTTAATGATCCATACAAGTAGACTAAGTAAAGGATAATTGTTGCCAGTAATAAATGTTTTCTCTGGCTGTTGTCATTTTAAACCACCACTTGGGCCTAGTGAAATAAACTAGGAGCCGAAGGATCTGGGCCCTGTTTTCTGTTTTGCCACTGCCTGACCTTCAAACTGTCTAGGTCTCAGAATACTCATCTATAAATAGTTGTTGAATCAAATCATCTTGAATATCTCTTGTGCGCTGTTATTTTGTGAGTCCAGGAAATCAGAGTAGCAAGCTGCTAGCTATTTCGGGTTAGGAATAAGGATCAAGTCTAAGCTTACTTTAGTATAACAGCTTAAGGAGTGATTGATGTTTAGATCATCCAGAATTTAAACTTCCCAGGGAATGTAATATATTGTACTTTCAGAGTTCTGTTTCTCTCATGACTACCATCCATGATTCTTTTTAAAAAATATGTTTTTTTCCTCCTATCAATGCAGCATGAAAAAATTATGCAGAGTTAAATATGTTAGTCACAAAGGGGCAAATACTGTATGATGCCACATACATGAAATAGCTAGGATACGTACGGTTTATTAGTGGATACCAGGAGTGGGCTGGAGGGAGAGGGAAAGAGGGACTCATGGCTTAGGGGATCCTGAGCTTCTGTTAAGGTCGATGGGAAAATTTGGAGAGCCAGTGATGATGGTTGAACAACTTGATAAGTGAAGCTAATGTCACAGAACTCCATGTGAAGAATGTTGACTGGCAAATGATTTGTTGCCTTTGTAATTACTACAGTTTTCTAGGTGATTTGGGCATTTAAGCACATTCGACTTGTGTTTAAGAAGTTTTTCCATGAGTGGCAGTCTGTTGCAACAAGGGTTGATATATATCGGGACAAACGCAACAGTCTTGAGGGCTGCTGGGTAGTGCTCCGCAGAACAATTCAGGCTATCTAACCACAGGCAGCAGACGGCAAAGCAGGTCACCAACTGTCAGCCAGATGACAAGGCTCGGTAGTCCCTAGCTCAAGAGATGTATATTCCAGGAGTGTGGCGAAGCATGTCTTGAAGGAACCTCAACTTACGGCGACACAGTCCATGAATAAGGGGTCCTACAGAGAGTGTAGCTTACCAATTAAGACACAAAACAAACTAAGGTAGCAGCAAGAGACAAGAAAGGCAAGGCTCGCCGAGCCATTTATCTCTCTGTCCTTCCATTAATCCCACATGTGTTCTGTGGCCAGGTTGGCACAATAAACCTACCTATCACAGTCTATTTTTGAACTGTTTGTCTTTTTGTTGTTGAATTATAAGCAATCTTATGTTAATGTTTCTATATTATGTATAACATACACAAGTTACATGTAAACTACAATGACATATGTAATATTACCAAACTCACAGCCATTGAGCATAGCAGGTGTGGCAGCCATGTACTCCTGTGCCAACTTCATGATTGGTTGTTTGGGTGGAGTCTGGCCTGTCAATCTGGAGATGGCCAATGAGGTCTCTGTGTGGGCATGGCTTTCTCCTAAGAATTCTGGAGGGTCTCACAATATTTCCCAATAGGAGAAGAGAGACTTGACTCAGACTCTTGGAGACAGTTTACCAACTAGACAAGAAGATAGCATGCTAATCTCTCCTGATTCCTGGAGACTGGAGAAGCCGGAGGAGAAGCCACATGGGCTTACCCAGATGGAACCAAACCTCTAGGGCTGGAGAAGCCATGTGAGACTCCTGACAGTGCTGAGATGCTTGGAGGCCACAGGAAGATCCTCTACCAGTTCTGAGATGCTTCTTCTAACAATAGATCCTGCTGATGGACCCTGAGCCCTGGAATTGAGGAGCCATGGGGAGACCCCTGCCAGTGCCTGGATGCTTCTACTGCCACTGGATACAGAAGACTCTGCATCCACTGGCCTGTGATTGTCCTGGTGTCATTGCACATGACTCATGAGTTGGAAGGAAAGTTTATAGCATAGTATCCGACATATGGGCTAATATCGGACTTATGACCTTGGACTGGATTGCACTGGGCTGCTTTCTCAGTGTTCCATTCCTCTTGTACATAAACCTCTCCCTTCCATCCATATGCATGTTTATGAATTTTGTTTCTCTAGTCTACCCGGATTAACACACCGCAGTGTAGAACTGCCCCGATGGGTTTTCAAGCCTGTAACTCTACAGGGAATAGAAAGTCGTGTCTGTCTCTGTCTGGCGGTTTGAAACTGTTGAACTTGTGATTAATAGGCCAACTCCAAGCTTGTAGGCTACCAGCTCTCCCTGGATCAATGTAGCTCTACTTCGCCAGGACTTTGGTATCACTTATTAGAGAAGAGGGGAGAAATGTTAGCTTCCATTACTCTCCACACAGTGGTTATATGTTGAATTGCTGGGTTGCTGACTGCTGTGAAAGCAGCTTCTGCTCCTTGGGGGAAGGATGAGGGGTTTGCTCCCTTAAAGAGTTGCAGCCTGGAAAAAGGAGGAATGGATGTGAAGGGCTCAAGTAGAAGGATTAGGTTTTGGAAATGATGATGGCAACCCATGCACAAGTGTGCTTAATACAGTTGACTTATGAATTGTAATCTGAAAGAGCTCCCCAATAAAATGATTAAAAAAAAAAAGAGTTACAAGCTCAGAAACTCACAGGGACAGTTCTACTCTGTCCTATAGATTCACTATGAACCTAAATCAGTAGTTCTTAACCTTCCTAATGCTGTGACCCTCTGATCCAGTTCCTCATGTTGGGATGACCCCCACAACCATAAAATTATTTTTGTTGTTACTTCACAACTGTAATTTTGCTACAGTTATGAACCGGGTGACTCCTGCGAAAGGGCTGTTCCACCCCTAAAGGGGTCATGACCCAGAGGTTGAGAACTGTTGATCTAAATCATCTCAATGGCAGTGCATTTGGTTTTTTTTTTATGTTGTGCTGAGGTCTGCTCCTAATTACTAGAATGAGACTAGAAACGATGCAGATGGCTTTGAAGCTTGGTCCATAAAATTCTCTGACCAACTGGTAGTTGACAACCAGAGTGATTTTGAAGTCATATTCAAAACTGAAAGAAAGTCCATCACTCTGGTTACCTGAACAATTTTATGGCAGTGAGCTCCTTTCACTGTATTTTATCTTCATAGAACTAATAAATCTCACATAATTTATGTTTAAGAAACAAGGTGCAGCCTTGGTAACCCACAGGGGCAGTTCTACCCTGCTTTATAGGGTGAAGATGAGTTGGCCTCGACTTGATGGCAGTGAGTCATTAATATGATTTGTAAATGTTTTCTCCTGTTCTCTGACCTTTTTAGTCTCTTGATTGTGGCCAGGGATATACCTATATTCTTAATTTTGAGCAAAAGTCTCTTTTATCCATTTTGTCTTTCTTTGCTGTGGTTGTTGCTGTTGCTGTTAAGCTGGGTCGACTAGAGAAACACATCCAGAGATACTCAGATATGTGTAAGAAAGAGGTTTATATCAAGAAGTAATAGCATATCAAGAAAACACCCCAACCAAGTCCAGTTTAAGTCCATAAGTCTGATACTAGTCTCTAAGCCCCTCTTCAGCCACATGCAGTGATGTCGAATGCAGGAACATCCCTGGATGATGCATGCCAAGTTTTGTGGGTCCAGTGGCAGTAGATGCATCTCTAGGGCTCTGGCAGGTCTCAGAGTGGCCTGCAAGTAGGAAGGTGAAGACAGAGAAGGGGAGGTTCCCAGGACCCTCCTTATGAGAAGGTCATATCTACATGGAGGTACCATCAGGCTGTGACCTGATTGACATTATAGACTCCACCCCTACACTTTTATATATCAAACTGACATGAGATTATGTAACTACCACAGGCATCATAGCTAAGAATTCATTGTCAAAACTCCCTATGCTCTCTCCTAAGAGTGTTATCCTTTTAATTGATATATTTAGGCCCTTGATGCATTTTTGGATAATTTTTCATCTGTCATGTGAGGTGTGATCATCAACAATTCTTTTGCCTTTTGGACATCAGGTTGCCCCAGTACACTTTATTGGAGAGACTATTCTTTCTCTGTAGGTTGAACTTGGTATCCTTGTTGGAAATCATTGACTGCATCAGGTTGATTCTGAACTCTCAATTCCACTCCCTTGGACTGTCTGTCTATCTTTATGCTGGCACTAGACGGTTTTGAGGACTATAACTTGGTTGTGAGTTAGTAATGAGGCTCACCCTTTTCCTCCAGTCTTAGGGACTGGGGTCCCACTCTGGGAAGTCGGTGCCATCCTTAGACTGCTGCTGAGCCAAGGAGAGAGGGTACGGCGAGGGCAAGGAGAAGGCCAACAAGCTTTTCTACCATTTTTTTTTAAAGTTGCTATGTTGGTTGTGGTAGTTTCTGCTTGTTTTGGATGTTGCTGTGAAGGGACAGGTTGTGGAGCTGCCTATTTTGCCACTTGGTGGATGCCACTCAATCCAGTCTCTTCTTTCAATGGAAGTGAAATAAAGACAATTATGTTTTTCTTTCAATCATGAAAAAAATTGTTAAGACTATACGTAGCAAAATATACACCAATTTAACAATTTCTACATTGGTTATAATCTTTGAGTTGTATAACCACCATCATTCTCTTTTATTTTTTTGGAATTGACCCCCCTCATTCACATAAACTGATTGCTGCCC
>PVJH01044082.1:0-13218 GCA_004026705.1 Nesogale talazaci | reverse complement strand
CTCACTAAGGTCCGATGACTGAGCTGGATGTCCCCCAAGGTCCGATGACAGCCACTTCCCCAGTCCTGGGGCAGACACTCTCTGCTTCCTGTCCCATCAGTCTCCACAGTCTTCAGCCCAAGGCACAGGTGGCTCTGAGGCAGGCTTCAGTTCATTCAGGGGGCCTCTATGTTAAGTCTTTCTAGTGTAGCTGCCCTGCTGCCTATCAGGTCAGCTTCCATGATCATCATGGAGCTGAGTCCACGGTCACCTCTGTGCTTGAGTGATGCATAGTACTATATTGTGTGCACATACCAGTGGCTTTATCCATTCTTCTAATCGATGGGCACTTGGGCTCGTTTCAAGTTCTCGTTGTTGTGAACAGTGGTGTGATGAATGGGAGCGGGCATGTGTCTGTGTGTGCTATATGACCTTTACTTCTGGAAGGTGTATGTGCAGCAGAGCAATTGCTGGCTCATATGGAATCTCTCTTCCCAGTGTAAGATAGTGCCATATCACTTTCTACAATGGCTGGAAGGTGCATGTGAGTTCCAATTTCTCCACACCCTTTCTGGCCTTTGCTGTTTTGTTTGTTTTACTGGGCTATCCTCGTGAGTGCAAGATGAAACCTCATCAGAGTTTTGATTTGTATCTTCCAGAATGCTAATGATCATGAGCATTTTTTCAGGTTTGTTAGCCATTTGGTTGTCATTTTTTTGTGGGTGCGCATGTGTACTGTCGGTTCATGTCCTTTGCTCACTTTTTTAAAATTAAAAAAATTTTTTCAATAATTTTATTGGGAGCTCTTAGAGCTCTTATAACATTCAATACATCCTTTGTATCAAGCATCTTTGTACCCCTGTTGTCACCTTCACTTCCAAATATTTTCTACTTGAACCTTGGTATAAGCTCCTCTTTCCCCCTCTTTTTAAAAAAATCATTCCATTGGGGGACCGTACAAGTTCCATCATGATCAACACACACGTCAATTGTATGCATACCACAGTTGCACACCTGTTGCCATCATCATCCCTGAAATACTTAGGCCTCTAGTACTAGCTCCCAACATTTCCCCTTCCTCCCCTCTCCCCCTTTGCACTTTTAAACTGGATAATTCATTTATTTTCTTATTGAGGAAATGCAGTGTTCTATAGACTTTACACATTAGTCCTTGTCGTGTCATTGCTTGTTTGTTTTTTTTTTTTGGGGGGGGGGCATCACTGCTCTCCGGTGGTGGGAGTAGGAGGCCTAGCCCCACTGCTGGAATTGAACCTCCGTCCCAGTGGGCCGCAGTCCCGCGCACAACCACTACGCCACCGGGGCTCAGCCCCATTGCTTGTTTTTCAATTCATTTATTTCTGCTTTAATCTTTATGATTTTTCCACCCCGGTAGTTGAAAGTTTAGTTTGTTGTTCTTGTTCTCATTGGTTAGGGTACCATGCAATCTTGCGACAAGAGACTGGATTCTTCTAGCCTCAACTTCAAGTTCCAATGACCTTAAGGAATTTCCCTAGGCCAACACAAGTGAACTTTGCCACCGGCCCTTTAACTTTCAAGGTGGGGCAAATGACAATACTCACTGCCTTTGAGTACAGTGCAACTCATACTGACCCTATCGACCGTGTGGGTTTCTGAGACTGTAACTCTTGACAAAAAGTCTTGTCTTTTTCCTGCACAGCCACTGGTGGCTTCGCATCGCTGACTTTGAAGTTAGCAGCCCAACATGGAGCCACTGTGCTACCAGTGCTCCTCAGCCTACATAACTTCATTTCAGATTCTCTGGCAAGACTAATGTGCTTTCAGTTCAACTCTCTTGCCCTGTGGCATTCAGCATTTGGCCAGCTCGGCTGGGCCACAAGAACAAGAGGAGACACCAAACACTTGGGATTTTGAATTGAACCCAACAGCAAAAAATACCTGGGCAAAAAAAAAAAAAAAAAGAAGAAGAAGAAAAAAGAAAGAAAGAGTACCTGAGCAGAGAAGACTAAGCTGCGGAACTGTCTGCCTGGTGGAGGTATGTGATCCCATCAGTGATATCACACCCAAAGTCTTTGTCTCAGACTCTTTTGAACACCTGTGTGTGCACACCTAATTACCCTAACTGCACCTATGCAGTTCAATTTCCAGAATTCTTCACCTCCTTTCCTGATTAAACAAAATGTCCTTTCCACCTAAATTCCCTTTAGAAAAACTCTTCTTTTCCTTTGTTGTGTGAGACATAGTCTGTGTTGCGTTAGGATTCTTCATGTCTCCTCTTGTAAGATGCTTTTTGTTTTTGTTTTTGTTTTGGGGGGGGCATCACTGCCCTCTGGTGGTGGGAGTAGGAGGCCCAGCCATTGCTCCTCTGGAGTCACGGCTGGAATTGAACCTCCATCCCAGTGGCCGCAGTCCCATGCACAACCACTACGCCACCGGGGCTCAGCCCGTAAGATGCTTCTTTATGTATTTTCCCTTTATCTATCTTTCCTGGCAAGGTAATTCTCTAATAAATCTTTTATTTTTTTCTTAATAAATCTTTATGCTTTTCTCCTTGCTCCTGGGTGCCCTGGCTCTGCTTGGCTCAGTTATTTTTAATGAGGAGGGAAAGAACCTTCAATTAGAAGCCTTATCTAGTAACAGTTTCTAATTCACTTTATTCACCGTTACCATTTAAATTCTCCAGGTGAAGAAATTTACTCATATCACTGCTCCACAACTCTTCAGTGGCTGCCGAACTCAGCAGGAAAAGAACCCAGAATTAATGACTTACTATTCTCTGTTGTCTTAGACCACTTCCTTTTCTGGAATGTCCATCTTCTCTCCTTGACAATTAAAACTGTTACATGCTTCAAAAGATAAATACAGCTTTCTCTGTTACAGGAGTTCTGGAGAGAAAGGAGGGGTGGGAAAGTAGTTGTGCGGTGTCTATCTTCTGTGGAGTGTATACAATTTTGATTCAATCAGGAAGTGTAGAGACAGAAGTCCTTCATAATCCTTGGATAGAAGTAAATTTTTCCTCAGGCAATACTTGCACAGTTTACACCAACAACACTTTCAGACTTCTGTTACAGTTTGCTGTTTATGTCATCTATTTCTCTCACTGGTTATAACTTCCAGTAACAAAAGATTCGTCTTATTCAGTATGCACCTAATTCCAGGGACATGCAATAAACACAGAAGGCAATGACAATTTGGGATCAGATTACCTGGTTTAAACTCCGTGAATGTCAGAGTTGAGGAGAGAGCAAGAGGTCATTCTTCAACCCATTCATTTATAAGTCGGTAAGATGAGACCTGGAAAGGCTAAGCCTTGTACCACGTCTCTGAATCTGGACCAGCGATCCTGATCTCCAAGTTGGAATCGTGGTTAAACCTTTGTGCGTCTCTTCTCCGTTCAAGGCCAGACGGGATCTACCGTTCCCAGGCTAAATTTATATCCTTTTAGCTACCCTACCCTCCCTCCCTCCCTAGGTCAGCAGAGTTCACCAATTCTAATTACAACGCCCCAGGCTGCACAGGGAATTTAGCCCCACAGAGGGCAGTTACGTCACTGCCTGCTCCTCCCATTGGCGGGTGGAGCTCGACGTAGTGACATCAGACGCACGGAGGGGCGGGGCCCTGGGAGGAAGGAGGAGGGAAGTAGGACTTCAACATGGCGGCTGCGGTACTGGCGGTGCCTACGGTGACGGCCTGGCCTGGGGCGGGCAGAGTTGGCGGCGGTGGCGTGCGTTCTCCCTAGGGGCTGTCAGGAGCTCGGAGGGGACAGGGCTCGGGCGACCCGACGGCGCCAGCACCCTTTGGCTTCTGGGACGGTGGCGGTAGCGGCGTTCAGGTGAGGGGGCCTGTCTGGGCTATGGGAGGGAAGGGGGCGGAGTTGGGGAGGGGGGCTCCTGCCTGGGAGGCCGGGTACGGGTGGGACGTGGAGGGAGACCTTGGCGGGGTGAGAAGAACTGGGTGTGGGGGAAAGGCCGCCCGCGCTCCGTGGCCTGGGGTGGATCTGGGAGAAGGGGCGGCGTGAGGGGCTGGGAGTTGAAGGGGCGGGGGGCAGAGGGGAGGCGCACAATGAGGTCGCACGGGGGCGAGCCGTGCCCTGCCGCGAGCGGGGCGCCGTGCACGCCCGGGTCGGAGGCTGTGAGCTCCGTGGGAGCCGCGTGTCCGCTGTCGGGGCGCGAGACCCCGGTCTGCGGACGGCGAGGGGGGGAAGTTGCGGTTGAGTCGGGGTCGTGAGAAACTGCCTTCCTGCCCTCCGACGCCATGGGAAACGGGGCGAGAGGGCAGGGACCGTGTGCGAAGGCGTGAGCGTCGGGGTATTTGTGGACACTCCCTGGGCTTCCCCTGGTATGTATTTATCTTGCCTTTTGGGTTCGGTTTTTGGGTGGAGACTTCAACTTGTCTGCTTCACCTGGGCCCGGAAAAGAGCTCCCCGTTCGCCCTGTGGGATGTCAAATTACATTTCATTTGATCTTTGACCTTTGTGTTGTCGCCACCCACACCACCGTCTTAAGAGGAGAGCTCGGCGTAAAAGTACAACGCTTGTTCAGGAAAGAAAAAGTTAGGGAGTTTTTTTTTTTCTTCTTTCTTTCAGACCCTCCGCGATATGTAGCTTAACTAGATGGGTAGTTTATTATTAAAATCGATTTTGTTCTAACCCCATTTTTCTACTGTGTTATTTCTTCCTCGCTTCTTTTTGTCTTCCCTCAGTTCTTTTATGGCTAGTTGAGCATTTAAGTAGATAAAATAGATGTTTCCTTTTAAATTTTGTCAGATTTGTCAGTTGGAAAAACAGGGCACTTAGCCAGTAGTGAGAGAAACTTCTTTCTGATTCACTTCCTAACCTAGCTCAGCTTGAAGTTTCTGTGTTTTCTTATATCAGAGAATCCGAAATGTCCAAAGTCTGAAAGATTTGTCTGGTCTGATTATTTTCTTTTAGTGCGCTTTTTATAAATAAAAATTTTGTTTCTAGTTTACCCTTATCCCTCATTCATTTTGCTGCTTACTCAAGACTTAATGAATGCCTACTGTGTGTTACATTAATAATGTGTGCTACATTATATTTATGGAAATGGAAAAATTAACATTTTCCCATTTAATTTTTAGTGAGTGTCTTAATCACTGCACAGCAGGTTGGCAAATCACTTATTAACCTGCTGTGGCCTCATGGGGGGAAAGGGGGAGGGGCGTGGCTGTGGAAATGTTATTTTACAAATGAAGGCAAAGGAAGAAAATTAGGTGAATATGAGAATGCATATTCTTTTCATTTAGTATTTAAGACTCATTCCTTAAAGACTTTCATGTCTATCTGAAACGTGTTATGTTTTCTTTTAATTTTGAAGATGACAGTAGCAGTATTGCAAAGTAATGCTAGGTGTGTAGGTAATTCTCATCAGTGGTGGTTCAACTTTCTTTGGGAAATGTCGCCTCTTTTTTTGTGCATTTGTTTCATCCTCTCTTGATTATGGTGAGCTCTTTAAAGCAAAAATCCCCAAAATTTCTTTCTTTCTTTCTTTTTTTATTGGTGGCATCACTGCCCTGGTGTGAGTAGGAAGCCCAGCCTTGCTTCTGAGAGCTGCTGCTGGATTTGAACCGTCAACCCTGTGGGCTGCAGTCGCACACAACCACTGCACCACCAGGGCTCAGCCCCCAAAACTTCTTTTAGTGATTAAAATTCTTTTGATTTTTCCTATTGTCTAATTATTGATTTTGTTGAGATTTCTTCAGATACACATTATTTTAGGGTAAGCTTTCCCCTCTCCCTGTGGCACCTCCACCCTCTACCTCCCACCCTGCAAGAGAAAAAAAAAAGCGAGAGAGCATTATCAATTTATCATTAATCAGATCTCTAGACCATTTTTCTCAAAGAAATGCAAAAGGGAATATAAAATATTTTAAGACAGTAAACCTTTTCCTAGAATTAAAAAGCTTTGAAATGAAAAGAAACTTAGAAATGACCTGGGTTTAGTTTCTCACACAGTATGGAAATCCCTGCTTGTATATGACCCAGACAAGTGAAAAAAATCTGTCCTTTTTTCCCGACTCTCTATGGTAAATGCTTGTGGGAAAAATCCTTTGATTTAAGAGGAAAGAAGTAACATCTTCTAAGCTGTAACATACTGTTTGCTGTAAAGTTGCATCTGACTCAAGCCTTGATATTTCCGGTCACCTCATAGTGCATGTGAAAGCTGGACAATGAATAAGGAAGGCTGGAGAAGAATTGATTCATTCAAATTATGATGTTGGCAAATAATATTAAATAAACCATGGCTTGCCAGCAGAACGAGTGACTCTGTCCCGGAAGAAGTACAGCCAGTATGCTCCTTAGAACTGAGGATGGTGAGACTCTAATTCACATACTTTGAGCATGTCATCAGGAGGAACCTGTCCCTGAAGTAGGACACCATGCTTGTAATGGAGGCGGTTAGGGAGACGGCCGACACAGTGGCCGCAATTACGGGCTCAAAGAGCAATGATTGTGAGCATGCTGGGGGACCCGGCGTGGAGCGTGCCTCCATGTGGGAACAGACTTGGTGGCACCTCTCAACAAGGGGAATCAATCCGTAATCGCCTAACAGTTGAGGGTACATCATTTCAGGTTGAAAAAGAGTTCTGTGGGGGCTGAGGCCCGGTGGCGTAGTGGTTGTGCGCGGGACTGTGGCCCACTGGGATGGAGGTTCAATTCCGGCTCCCAGGAGCAAAGGCTGGACCTCCTACTCTCACCACCTGAGGGCAGTAATGCCCCCCCCCCCAAAAAAAAAAAAAAGAAAGAAAAAAAGAAAAAGAGTTCTGTGAGGGAAGCAAGATTTCAAACAAAGCCTATTCAAAAGAGCCTGACAATGCTCACCATGGTACATTAATCCTCACAATGTGACTAGGTAGGTAGGTTGTAGTATATGTGTTGTTTCTGTTTTTTATCTTTAGGAGAATGCAAGAATGAAGAGCTTAATCAAGGTTATAGCTGTGGTAAAGTCTCAGTGTGCAGACTGTATTTTGCTCCTCTTTGTTGGTCACAAGAGCATTCCAATTTCTATAAAATAAAGTGATTAGGATAAATGAACAAACAAGGCATTAGCTAAGTGGTGGGGAGAAGGAAAATAAAGTATCAGATAAACTCTAGTTTTAAAGAAATGCCATGTGAAATTATTTGTTCTTACTGAGTACTGTAACTGGAATGATACAGCTCATTAAATTTTAGTCACTTATGATGTCATCAGTCTTCTAGGAGGAAATGAATATAGAATTTTGTACTACACTCACACACAAAAACCTGATAGACTGGATAAGAACTTTTTTTGTACTGTTGAGTCAGATTGGACCCAGTTCATTAAGGGCCAAGCCTTGTAGATACCAGTCATCAACATATGTTTTCAGAATTCTGTATTGCTCATTGTCAGTTGCTTAATACTTGCAAACACTTCGAATGTTTGAGTCACTGATTGACTCGCAGTATTTGCCAATCTTGTGGTTACTGAGTCAAGAGCCAGTGGCGTTTTGTTTTGTTGCTTTACTTCCTTTCCTTTGAGTCTTTTTCCAGTCAATTATGTTTGAAATGATATCTTTGGTATTATGTTATTAGCTTTGCCTTAAGTTGAGTCTTTCTTTACATTTTGGGCCATTTGTGTTACTTCTGTAAAGTTTGTATTCAGGTTCTTGGTCTGTGTTCATCCTGGGTTATTTTCTGTTTTCTGATTGTTTTTTAAGAGTTTAAAATGTATTCTGAATGCTAATTATTTATTTATGGGTTGCAACTATTCTCTCCCATTTAGTGGCTAGTTTTCATTTCATCTTCATTTTTTTGGTGAGAAAAGTTCATAGTTTAATGACCCAGATTTTCCAATCTTTTCTTTTTATGGATTGTGCTTTTTGTATCTCTACTGTCAGGCAGGCTATTGCAATAAATTCAACAGTCTATCTATAATGTTTCATCTCATCTGATATTTGGTTCCAGTTGTTGGCTTGAGTAAGCTTCAGAAGTGTTTCTTATTGTTTCTCAGAAGTTGCATCAGATTTACGTATGAGCTGTACATTCTACTAAATGTTAATAGGTTGATAGACCAGAAGGACCTTTTCTTGTGTGGACAGTATTTGATACAACACATAATGAGACACATAGTCTAAGGTGTTATCATGCCCAAGGCATTTTCAGAAAGGTTTTATGCTACTCTTTAACAGTATTTGGCTATATCAAGAATAACGGTGACCCATGGAAGTGCTAATGTAGACACAGTTTGGAAGAG
Organism: Nesogale talazaci; assembly: GCA_004026705.1. NCBI lineage: Eukaryota > Metazoa > Chordata > Mammalia > Afrosoricida > Tenrecidae > Nesogale > Nesogale talazaci. The sequence continues at coordinate 5,029 of PVJH01044082.1, read as the reverse complement.
GTTGACTGTCTTGTTCATGTTTTTTTTCCTCTGTGTGTATTTGTGTGGCAGTCACCTAATCTGGTGTCAATTTGAGGATTAAGAGTATGGGGGGGGGGGCTGAGCCCTGGTGGCGTAGTGGTTGTGTGCGGGACTATAGCCACAGGGTTGGTGGTTCAAATCCAGCAGCAGCTCTCCAGGAGCAGGGCTGGGCTCCCTACTCCCACCAGGGCAGTGATGTCCCACCCCCAACCCCCCCCCCAAAAAAAAAGTATAGGGGTGGAGCCTAGCCCTGTCAATCTGGAGGTAGCCAACGAGACCTCTGTGTGGGCATGCCTTTCTGAGAATTCTGGGAAATGTGGTAATTCCTTCTTGGAGGAGGAGGGAAACACTCTCTCTGGGTTCATTTCCTTGAGACTTTCTACTGATAAAACTTGCTGCAAGACATCCCTGAGCAGAAGCCACATGAACCTACTCTGATGCGGCCAGAAACCCGGACTTAGAGAAGCTACGTGGAGACTTCTGCCAGCTCTGAGATGCTTACACCACCACTGGATCCAAAGACTTTCTGCCCACTGGCTTGTGATCGCCCTGCATTTGGCATCATTGCATGTGTTTCGTGAGTCTGAAGGACTTTGTGGATTGCTGTTGGACATATGGGCAAATACTGGGTTTATGGATTTGATCTGGACTGGACTGGGATGTTTTCTTAATGTACAATTATCTTTTATATAAAATTCTCTTATATGCATATGTGTGCTTATGAATTTGTTTCTTTAGTCTACCCGGAGTAACAGAGTTTGGTTTTGTAGTCCCTGTCCACTTCTGAATGAATTTGTGTGGCTTCCTTTCATCATTAAGCTTGTCTCCTTCAAGTTTTGTTATAAAAACCTTGGCAGCATTTAATTGTCTTTGCTGTGTACTAAACCTGTTGAAATTTTTAGGGATTATTTTGACTTTAGTAATTGTTCTAAGGAGTTGAATGCTTGATCCTTTGCAAAATCACATAGAAATATAAAATATTCACCATGCTATAAATGTTGTACTACAAATCCTGTACAAGGGTGTCTAGAAGTGGCAGTATGCCCTGGACATTTGTGAAAGGGATGTTCCTTGTTCTTTGGGAATCCTTGCACACTATAGAATGTCCCTCAGGAAATACAAAAAAATATAACGGGGTATTTTTTAATAGATCATCAAATGCGATCATTAAATACATGTGAGAAGCAAAATTAGACATGAGTGCTAGACTTAGTTTTCAGCTACCTCCATTTATCTCTGCTTTTTCTGCTATCGTGTGGTTTATCTCGCAGATCGAGCTCACTTCCATGGAGTTGAGTCTGACGCCCAGTGAGCCTCTAGGACAAGGCAGACCCTCTTGTGGGTGTCTGAGACTGGAACTCTTGGGGAGAGTGGAAAGCTCCATCTTTGTCCTGGCTGTTAGCAAGGCAGCAAGTAACCCACTGTGCTCCCAGGGTCAGCCTATCCCTCCCTGCCAGCCAGTTGGCACTGGCTCATCGTGGCCCTACTGGACAAGGTCACACTGCCCCTGTGAGTGCAACCCCTACACCACCACCAGGGCTCCGTCAGCCCCTCCTTTAAGAACTCCATGCAAACCTTATGGCGTGTTGGAGTGCTTGCTTCCCCTATGTTGTATCTCATCTTCATGGCCTTGGTCCCAGGCCCCAGGTCCCAGGGTTTGCATCTTCCTTCTCATTTCTTTCCATATTAGTACTAATGGAATCTATAGTTAATGTAATCTTAGCATCTTCTTGTAACTCAGGAGCATTGCTATTTCAGTCTGGAGTTTGGAGGGGAGAGGAACAGGCAGTACTTGACTCCTTTTCTTTTGGTGGATTTCTACACCTTACCCGGCATTCATTCATAGAGGAGTGAGTCCCTTCCACGGGCAAAATTCAAACTCAGATGTCAGTGACGTTACATGGAGTGCAGTTTTAGAGGTATTTTGTGAATTCTTGAAGTTGGGAAGGTTGAATTTTCTTCTGGCAAGAGTTTACTATATTTCCAAGGGAGTCTAACAATAGGAAAAACAAACAAAAATCCCCATTTTGATCGTCAATAGTTGATCATGTTAACATGGGGATGAGTTCATTTCCAGATCTGAAGGATGGCAAAGGGTCAAAGTCTCTGGGAATCCCACTAGTCTATTTGATCAGTAAGCCTGACCTCTTGCAAGATTTTGAATTCTGTTCGGTTTTACTCTCACTCTATGCAGGACCTCTAAGGCGATCCTTTTCAGAGCAGTTGGCAGTGTAGCTAGGCACCGTCTAGTTCTTCTGCTCTAGGGAGGGACAGCTGGTGTTTGCATGATTAGTCCATCAAGCTCATTGTTTCCATTTGCCTTTGATTTTCATTATTCTTTCTTCCGGAATGGGAGAGCCCCATGGTTGCACCACAGATGTTGCACTCAGGAACTTTGGGACTCAGTTGGTACTTACCAAGAAGGCTGCAGAACATGGCCTTTGTGGATTTTGCTGTGCCAGTTGATCTTCACAGTGATAATTTTTCATATAACAGCACATTTTTATTGGAGACTAGCTTTTTTAAAGTTTATTTATGTATTTATTTATTTATTTATTATTTTTGTGGGAATCACTTGCCCCCTGGTGGAAGTAGGAGGCCCAGCCTTGCTCCTGGAGAGCTGCTGCTGGATTTGAACCGCCAACCCTGTGGGCTGCAGTCCTGCACAGAACCACTATGCCACCGGGGCTCATCCCTGGAGACTAGCTTTAAGTGGAAAAGATAGTTATTTAATTTGGGAATACAAATGGAAATCAATTAACATCCTCTTAGTAATGACTTCTGTATGTTTTTGTGTCATTTTGCCATACTTTTCTGACAATAGTTTTAATAATTGTGTGCATTTTAATTTGAAGTGTTCATTTGACCGGGTTTAACAATTAACATTTGCGGCCTTTTTTTTCTCTCCAAAATATTTTTGTTTGTTTTGGTTTTTTTTGCGGGGGGGGGGGGCATCACCTCTCTCAAATATTTTAAGGTGAATTTTAGGTATTTCACTCCTGAATACTTAATAAATTTAAAAAAGGGGCATTTTTTTCATAGCTACAGTACTGTTTTTTTTTTATTTGGGGGGGGGGGGGCTTCACTGCCCTCAGGTGGTGGGAGTAGGAGGCCCAGCCTTTGCTCCATGGAGCTAGAATTGAACCTCCATCCCAGTGGGCCGCAGTCCCGCGTACAACCACTACGCCACCAGGGCTCAGCCCTACAGTGCTGTTAATATGTCAACCCATTATAATTTGATAGTATACTATATTACTATTCAGATTTTCTCAATTATCCCTTACATGCATTTTACAGAAAGTTTGGTCAGTAAAAGCCATGTATTGTTTTTGGAGCTTTCAGCTCAAGATGGCTAAGAAGAAAGGGCTGGTGATCTACTTCCCCAAATCAGACACTGAGAACCCTGACGGTGACAGTGGTCCCATCTGTTGGACCCGGGGCTGCCCTTTGATGTGTTGTGCATGGGCCTGTCATAAGTCAAGGACTGACTTGACAGCAGCTAACAAGACTGGAGACCTAGAAATGTTTCTGTTTCTTGGACTTTTTATATGAAATATACAGAAGAGTAGAGTAGTTTAATGAACTCGCACGTATCTGTTACCCAGCTTTAATAAAGCTCAACATTTGATCAGTCTCTTTACTTTTTTGTTTTGGTGGTAGGTGGTAGTGTTGGTATCTGGAGTGCTTTAAAGTTAAATATCAAACATTATTCTTTTTTTTGGTTTTATTTATTTATTTATTTTTGGCATTACTGCCTCAGGTGGTTGTGGGCGCTACCCAGTGCTTCTCCTGAGAGCCACTGCTGGATTTGAACCGCTAAGCCCGCAGGCTGCAGTCCCGCACTCAACCACTTATGCCACCTGGGCTCAGCCCTCAAACATTATTCTTTTGAATATATTATTATACAGCTCTTAAAAAAAGGATATATATGTATGTATGTATATATACATGCATACGTATAAAGCCTAACTTAATAAAGCATCACTAATTCCTAAGTATAATTGAGTACCAACATATTAAAATTTCCCAGTTTATGTAACTAGTCAAAAATTGCCAGTTTATATAGTGTTCAGGATTCAAATTGGTCCACATGTATCATTTATTTGGTCATCTTATTTCTAGTGCTCTATAAAAACAGACTCCCTTTTATGTTACTGATTGATTGGAGCAATCTAGGTTTCTGAACTGTAGATAAGCAGTATGTCCTGTGCTAATCCTACTGTCAGAGTCTATTAGTGTTTTCTTGTGGTTTATTTTAACTTGTCCTCTATTTCATAGAGGCAAGTAAGCTTCCTTTTTTTAAAAAATAAAGAAATGAAAGTAAGCTTCTTATTAAGTTAGAAACTAATTTAGTTCATGCTCTTCTTAATGTGTGTTGGGGGGGGGGGCTGGTGGAAGCAGGTACTTCCTTTTCTTTTTTTTGGTGGGGGGCATCACTGCTCTCTGGTAGTGGGAGTAGGAGGCCCAGCCCCACTGCTGGAATCCCGCACACAACCACTACGCCACCAGGGCTCAGCCGGTACTTCCTTTTCTATCAGGAGAGATATACTGTGTATCTTACTCTTAAACTGGTAACAGTTTCCACTTAGTTCATTTTGACTCACTACTGAACCTATGTGTCACAGTGTAGAAGAGGGGCCATTAGTTTTCAAGACTGTGGCATTTTGGAAAGCCAGTTCTTAGCGTTTAAAAGACAATACCAGGCTGAGCCCCGGTGGCGTAGTGGTTGTGCGCTGGACTGCGGCCCACTGGGACGGAGGTTCAATTCCAGCTCCACAGGGGCAAAGGCTGGGCCTCCTACTCCCACCACCGGAGAGCAGTGATGCTCCCCCCGCCCCTCCCCCCCGCCAAAAAAATAAAAGACAATACCATATACACTTGTGTGTAAGCTGAGTTTTTGAAAATCAATTTTTTGTTTGTTTTTGTGGGCCTCACTGCCCTCTGGTGGTCGTGGGAGCCACCCAGTGCTGCTCCTGAGAGCCGCCACTGGATTTGAACCAAGCCAAGC
>PVJH01044081.1:0-13215 GCA_004026705.1 Nesogale talazaci | reverse complement strand
GACACACCGCCCGGTCCCCCGCCCGCTCACAGTTGTTCCGCCTGGCCCATGTTGCAGCCACTGTGTCCGTCCGTCTGGCCGAGGGCCCGCCTCTTTTTCACGGCCTCTCCCCAGGGAAGGGTCTCTCCTGACAGCACGTCCAAGACCAGGAGAAGGAACCTCCAGTGCCCGGCTCCCAACCCAAGACAGAGCTGTCTGCGCTGCCACCTGTCCGTCCGTCCATCCGTCCGTCCCTCCCTCCGTTCATGGGACTTCCAAAGAAAGCACACCTAATTAACGCACCACGCCCTGTGATAGGTAGGCTTGTGGTACCAGCATGGCCAATGACCACACGAGATCAATTGAAGGGCGGAGCTAGCAAGTCCCACCCTTGCCCTCTTGCTCTTGGATCTTCAGACCAGCCGGCTGCCTTGTTCGTCCTGTGCCTCGACCTCCAAGCAACACTCCCCGTGGGACACCTAATCCCCGTGGGACACCTAATCCGTGGACTGTGCTGCGGTGAGTTGAGGTTCCTTCAAGCCCTGCTTCGCCACGCTCCTGGAATAGACATCTCTTGAGCTGGGGACTGTGGGACTCTGTCATCGGGCTGACTGTGGGTGACCTGCTTTGCTGTTTGCTGCTTGTGGCCGGATAGCCTGAACTGCTCAAGAGAGGACTACGCGGCGGTCCTCACAGGACTGCCAGTCTACTAGCTGTCTCACGTGAGTTGCACCGAGCCATTTGTACTGCTTTATAGATTAGTCAACTGTTAATTTCTTATCTTATATATCCTTGTGTCTATATAAATACATAGAGAATTATTAGTCTTCTGGTTTTGTTTCTCTAGAGAATCTTGTCTGACCCACGTCCACACCCCGAATAAAAGGTCGCGAGAGTCAGCAGGCCAGCCGTGATCTCTCCAGTCTTCTCACACGTACACCGAAGCGGAGCGCTGCGCACGGAAGACCCAAGACGCGGGGTGCCTCTGACACGTGGCGACGGCAGGATCTGCACCCCACGGTGGATACGGCAGCAAGCGCATGGCTGGCAGGAAGCTCAGCGAGGACCACGGTCGGCACCAGGGCTCTGAGGCTGGCACTGGGGACTCACGGAGACCTGGTGGGACAGGGTGACGCTGCCCCTCTGGGTGTCAGAGGCTAGAAGCCTCATCTTTCTCCCAAGGAGCTCCAGGTGGGTTAGAACTGCTGGCGTTTTGGTGAGCAGCCTGGCATGCACCCACCTGCCCAGCCCTCAGGAGCCCTGGGGGCACAGTGGCCACAAGCTAGGCATGAGCTCGGCCGTGCAAAACCACCAGCCGCTCCACAGGAGAGAGCCTGGCATCTACGCCGGCAAAGAGTCGCGGTCGCCCTCAGGGTCATCTCTACCTGCCCCAGAGGACGTCTGTGAGTATGAATCCACATGACGGCAGTGGGGGTGGCCGGAGACCCAGGACCCTTCAGGAGGGGGGGGCCCTGATCTGCCGTGAGTGAGCCTGCCCCCCGTAAGAAACCCTGCCAGTTCAGTGAAAAGCACAAGGATGGTGATGTTAAGTCGTTGGTCTCTCCACGACAGAGCGGCCTGGCAGTCCTGCCGCCCAGGGGACCCCACCCAGGGCGGCCCCCTGCCTCTGGATCACTGTGAACCAACACTGTGTGGAAGCACATGGCAAGAAGGCATTGCACATGTACACTGTACACACACACTGCACACAGACATTATACACACTACACAGACACTGCACACACACAATGCACACACTGCACACATATGCTGTACACACACATACACACACAGGCAGGCCAGTCCCAGACCTTCGCAGGAGCACCAAGGTCACACTCCAGGCGTCCATGCGGTCGTGGTGAGCATGGCGGCCCACGTGGATGGGCACACAGGGCTGCCACACACCCTCCTCCCTGCCAAAGACGCAGCACCTGGAGCCCTGGGAATCTGAGCCACCCACATCCATTAGCCTCACAGCCATCTCTGGGGGAGACACTTCCATCTCCCCTCTTACAGGAGGGCAGGCTGAGGCCAGGGCAAAGGGACCTGCCTGGCGGCCACATGCCTCAGAAACAAATGGTGTCCTGTGCCACACTGTGTCACACTGCTCACCTCACAGCCAGAGGGTTAAACCCACCAGCCACTCTGAGGAAGAAGGACCAGGCATCCATTCCTGGGAAGACTGGCAGCCTGAGGCCAGTGATGAGAGGGCTTTCTGAGGGCCCCCACAAAGGGTAAAGCTGTGCTCTTCACACTTCTGGCCCAAGCCCCCACTGCCCAGGGCTGGGTCTCAGACATGAGCTCATGGACCTGCCCATGTATCCCTCTCTTCTCCACCCCCAATCCCCCCCACCCCCGCTCCCTCACCCAGGGCCCATCAAACCACCTGGAATGTCTCAGGTGCTGGCTCTGCACCCCCAGCCCCCACTTGTCCCTGCATCCCAAGCTCCCCACCTCACGTGAACAGACAGAGCCAGGAGAGCCGCTCCCCAGAGTGCGTGGGGGGGGGGGGTAAGGGCTGCATGCTTGGGCGGACTGGCTCATCGGGCTGGCACTTATCAACTGCCCATCAACGAGGGCTTGTGCCAGCCCGCCCCTGCCAGCCAGAGAATGCCTTCCGGGAGTCCAGTGGGGTGAGGGGAGGGTGGCTGTGCCCCAGAACCCCATGTCCTACTCAGACCAGAGGTGAGGCCCAGCCGGGGTGCACGTCCTCGTGTGCCGAGTGCTCAGGGGGGAAAAGAGGGGACAGACAAGACTGGCGTCTTTCCTGCTGCTCAGAAGTTCATCCACGTGGAAGAAGGGGGGAGGGCAGAAGGGGGGTGGATTAGAAGACCGTGTCAGATGTCAGATTCAAATGCTCCTGCAGATTCCGGGCCTGCCTGCCTGGAATGTGGGGCGTCCAGGGTGAGGAGACACCAGGCCAGATAGCTGGTTTGGGGGGGGAGGGGGCGGTGGGGACAGATGGGGCACCGGGGGCCGTCATGTCTTCATCTGCCTCTGCTCAAACAGTGTCCCTCTTCCAAGAAGCCACCCCCAATGATAAATACTAGACACCCTTCCAGATACCGAAATGTAAGCCTGTGTCACAAAGCAGCCGCAACCCCCCGTGCTCAGCCCCTGATCCCTGCGTTCTGGCGTGAACACACGTGAGCTCTCACCCTGAGCACACACTTATTCATGCAAGGAAGCCTGGGATTCCCTGACTCGGCAAGAGAAAGGGCAGTGCCAGCCTCTGAGGGGCTCCGGGCTGCGCTTGGACCCCCATGTCCTACACTGGGTCGGAGAGGTGGAATAACCGGCCCCTGCTGGCTTCCTGGCCAGTGGGTAGAGGAGGGATTTGACTTCGGGTCTCCAGTGGCCTCGTGGACACTACCTCACCCTCAAAAGAAGGTCCCCAGGTGGCGAGAGTAGCTTGAACTTGAGCGTTAACCAAAAGGCTAGTCACTGCACCTCACCCACGGAGTCTCCGTGGAAGGGTTCTGCGATTGGATGGGCACAACCATTGGGGACCCCCAGGCGTGAGCGCCGCTCCGACACAGGGGCTACAGCTCAGAGACAACCGGGCCCCCCAAAAGTGAGCGCAGGCAATGTCACCATCGTGGGTCAGACACCGCATTCAGCCACCAGCTCTTCTCTTCAGAGGCCCAGAGGCAGGTCCTCCCGATGACGTCCGTGGTTTCTCCTGGAGCCAGTCAAGCGACGGTGAAGGCTGCAGTGGGTGGATCCGAGAGTCACCGGGGAACCGTCGGAACCAACCAGGCCCCGCCAGGTCCAGGGCCCTGCCCTGGCGCCCTCCCTGTGAGGATCCGCGTTTAGCTCCGCTGCCAGACAGGCGTGATTCCATCCAGCAAGCACAGACCCCCTCCTGCCACCAAGGGTAAGGTGTCCTCCCTCAGAGAAGGCGGACTCCCCCGCAGCGGTCATTCTAGAAGACACCATTCTCTGTGGAGCCCCCACCCCCCACCCTGCCCCGCCCTCAGGATTCATTCCAAGCCTGCTGGGAGGAGGTAGGAAGACATCAGGGCCCCTCCCTCTCTGAAGGGACTCACCCCTCGTCTCCCATCTCACTGACCAGGGAGAAGGAGCCTGTGGTCACAACTTCCCGGTGGTTGACCTCGGCTGTGACGCCCATGTGGGTGCCGCAGGGGCATCAGGGAGCCTGGCAGGAGGTGTCAGGGGTGGAGAGCACACAGAGGATCTCCAGTAAGCCACCATCCACTCCCTAAAGCCCTCCAAGAAGAAGCATTTCAAGGACAGCCATGGCCCTGTGCCTGGACCCCTCAGGTGACCCTAAGCCTGTGGTCTGGGCTGGGGTCTCCGTGGCAGGCTCTGTCCCGTTTTCGCCGCCCATTGCAGAGCCTCTCTGGGCCTGGGCTTCCCGGCCTCTCTCTGGAATGAGCTCCAGGAATCTCTGAGTGGCCCGTGCTGGACAGGCCTGCCCCTGACCAGGGTTTGCCAACCAGCACCCCTCCCATCAGAGGCCACACTGGCTGGGGCGGAAGACTCAGGCTGCTGGCTGAAGGTCAGGCCCTCCCCGAAGCTGCCCCTGAGAGGGCACCATCGCCAGCTCCCTGATCTCTGCAAATGTCACACCTGGCCCCAGCTTCCCACAGTGGTTAATTCAGAGTGGGGGCTCGGAGGGAGCAGATTTCCCATCTCCCCCAGGTCTTTTATCACCTCACCTGCCTCTGGGTTCACGCGTCCCACTTAATGATGCGGTGGCAATCAGGGGAGATGGTGGAATGGGGGGGAGAACATGCTGTCTCCTGCAGCTGTGAGGCTTTGTTTATTCTCCCCCGGCGGGCGGGAATGGCTGTAATTTAAATGCCCAGCTCACGGCAGCAGTCCTGCCTGCTTCAGACCTGCTTAAACACTTCCACATTGTGCTGGAGGAGCTGGGGGGAGGGGGGGGGGGCTGTGACAGGCAGGTGTTCCTGTGAGCCTGGACAACTGGTGATCAGAGGCCAGACCACCGGCCCACAGGCATTGTGGAGGGGGCCGGGGCCGCCCCCACCCCCTGCCAAACAACAGCTTATGCCCCGTAGAAGTCCAAGCCACCTTCCCACCTAATTCCCAGCGCCAAACGGGGCACTGTAATGACCAGGGCAGTTGTCAAGGGGCCTCCTGGTGGCCTCTTCTTCACACCGGCAACCTCCGACCTCTGCCCGCAGCCCCACCTCTGAAACCCGAGCCCACAATTAGATCGGATCATGAGCAGGGGGGGTGCCCAGCCTTGAACTCTGTGCAGGCTTCCAGGGGTGCCCAGCCGGTCACCCCAAGCCCCTGACAAATGGCCCCCATCCTGCCACAAATGGAGACACACACACACAGCCCTCCCGGGGAGATCAGAGGGCTTCCAGAGGGCCGGGTCCTGGGCTGTTCAGAGCAGGCAGCATCTCCAAGGGTGAGGGTCACTGGGGAGCAGCCTGCTGAGAGAGAGTTCTTCCCCCACTGACTCATCAGCCCCACGAGGGGCACCCTATCTGCCACCAGCGTGACCCAAACGCTGTGTGCTCCAGCCCCGGCAGTCACATGACAGGAGCTGGGGGCTGACTGCTCAGCCGGCTCCAAACAGGGACGGTGCTGTCACCCCCCTGGCCCCAGGGAAGGTGGAGGCGCAGGGATGGGAGCCGGGGAGACTGAGTTAGAAAGGTCGGCAGTCGATCTCCTCCTGAGAGTGGGGGGGCAGAGGGGGTGTTAAGAGAGCAAGTGTGCACAGACGTGCGTGCTCACGTGACTGAGCCAGTGTGAGCACGCTCACTGCGCATGCATGCCTGTGGATGTGTGAGCCGTGTGGTGCTAGCTGTGTGTACATGTGTGTGCTGCTGTGGGCATGGGCACAGACAGTCCTACCCATGTGACTGTGCGGGGACGGATGTATGAAGGGCTTCCACACGGTTCGTGTTGAATCCAAAGGTGGATTCAACAACAGTGGAAACTTTCCACAAGCTTTGTGAAGCCTCCTCATGTGTGTGTGCATGTGTCTTGAGTGAGCGTGTACATGTGTGTGCACTCTGCACAAGTGTGTGAGTGCACATACACATGTGCTGGGTCTATGCACTTGTATGTGTGAGTGCTGTGTGTTGCATGTGCACACGGGTGGCGTATGCATCTGTGTTGTCCACACATGCCTACGTGTGCTTGTGCGTGCTGTGTGTACATTCATGTGCATGTGTCTGTGCTGTGTGCTTGTGTTCCATGCATCTCTGTGGCACATGTGTGATGTGTGCATGCATGTGTGTGTGCGTGTGTGCTGTGTGCTTGTGTTCCATGTGTCTGTGTGGTACATGTGCCTGAGCCCATGTGTGATCTGTGCATGCATGTGTGTCTGCTGTGTGCTTGACCCCAGGGGAGACCAAGACAGTGAGTCCTTCGAGCTGGGGCCAGCATTTGAAAACCAGGTGGACATGACCGGGAGGGCCAGGGCCCATCTGCAGCCTGGGGGCTCCCAGAACGTCCCAGGTTCATGAGCTGCCAGAGCCGGGCAGCAGCTTGCTGTGGCCGCCAAGTTCCCCTGGAAACACTCGCCCGCAGCCAGGGGTCTGGCAGCCAGGAAGGTGATGCTGGCCACACCACACCGGGCCTGCCCAACAGCTAGGTGGGAGGTCCTGCCTCTGTCAGAGCAGCAGAGTGATGGGCGTGGGGTACACAAGGGGTCCCCGTGTGGGGCAGACAGCTTACCACTGCCCTGCTGGTGGGCCCACCCCATTCTTGGGGCTGCCGCAGCAAGATTGGGCACAGCCTCAGGAGGCTGCTCTGCGAGCCTGGGAGCTTGAGGTCAGCTCTGCTGGCCACACCTGCTCAGGGTGTCTCAGGGAAGCAGGGGTCTGTGACTCCAGCTTTCTGAATCTGTCTGTGGGCCTCAGCACCCTGTCTGCACAGTGCCACACCTGGCGAGGGCCAGAGCTCCATGTCCACCCGACCCATGCCGAGGGGTGGACCCTGGCTCAGAGTGACCGCCAGGATGCAGTGCTACTGTCCCCCGGTCTTCTGAGACCACAGGCTCTGTAGATGGGCCACCTGACCTCACAGCCCTATCTTCCATTCGCCACGTGGCACCTGACACGCCGCGCCACCAGGCCCCTTTCCCGACTCTTCCACGTGAGAAGAGACCACGGCTCATGGCTGGGGCTCAGCTCCGACTCAGTGACTGTCCACAGGTCCAGGCAGAGCTGCTCGTGTGGGATTCCGAGACGCGCTCGGCGCGGGAGCAGAAAGGCCCGTCTCTGTTTCTCCGCGCTGATGTCTGAGGGTCCAAGCCCCCACCCGACCCACACGGATGCTTAATGCTCTGCCCCCCGCCCCCCCCCCCCACGCTCTCGGATTCCCCCCTGCCTACCATGGAGTCCATGCCGACTCACAGTGGCCTGACAGGACAGGGAGGGCTGTCCTGCAGATTTCCAAGACCGTGTCTCTGTGAGGGTGGGAAGCCTCGTCTTGCTCCCCTGAAGCAGCTGCGAGTCTTGAACCGCTGCCTTCGCAGTCCCCACAACTCACTTACTGTACTCCACCCGCCCACCCCCCAGTGGGAACCTGGCCTTTTATTTATTTACTTAATAAAGGCCAGCCCCTGGGCCCATCTGCCCCGAGAACTGACCAGCAGCGGCCTGTTTTCTCCATTTGGGGTTTGGCTGTCTCTCTTCCAGGAGCCTCTGCAGCTGGACCGGCAGGCAGGGTGACTCAACTCCTCCTTCAGTCTGTGCAGTGCCCGGAGGCCACCTGGCCTGCACTGCCCACTGGCAGCACCCCCACCCCCCACTGTCCACAGGAATGGTGGGGACTCACACTGGACTGCAGGGGGAGGGTGGGGCATGGGCAGGGCAGGGCAGCCCTGGGTGGACGAGGGCCTGGGAAACAAACACCCCCCCACCCCCCCACCGCCAGGTTCTGCCCCCGCTCCCGCAGCAATCCTGCCCTGAGAACAATCAGGGCCGGAACCGGCCGGCTCATCACAGCCTTGGGCAGCTGCCTGCTCTGCAGAGATAAGCCAGAGCAGCAGGGTTCTCACCAGCCACGGCCCTCAGGGACAAAGGGCCTGGCCGCGAGCGGGACAGACGGAGGGACACAAAGACAGAGCCAAAAACAGCAGCCGGGAGACCTGGGAGGTCGGGGACAGGACTGGGGGTGGGTGGGGGGAGCGGGCAGTCCTGCCCCTTACCTCTCACCCACTTCGGGCTGGGCCAGGCAAGGGGTATGAGGGAGGCCACATCCTGCTCAGCAAGGCCGGTCACTAATCCTGCCCCTCTCCTCCCCTCTTGGGCCTTGGCCTCCTCCCTCTGTCCTGTGTCCTCATCTGCAAAATGGGGGTGTGGGCTGCCGAGGGGAAGCCGACTCCGGGGCCCTGAGCCCAGCTCCTGCACAGAGGAGATCCGAAGGAGGAGAGGGGACACGGCCTTGCTGGCCGACCAGGGAGGCCCAGCAGCCCTTGCTGGGGAAGATCAGAGACGCAGCCCAGGGATGGATCAGGACTCAGGGTGCAGGAGGCATCGAGCCCCGAGACTGGACCAGGAGGTAGCTGGGGATCTTGTCTGCTGGGCGCCCCCATCCGTGCTCACGGGGCAGCGGCCAGGAGCTCACAGGGGTATTGAACTGAAAGGCAAGGGTGGCCTCTGAGGACTGTGGTGGGCCTGGCCCGAGCCGCGCTGTACACAAAAGCTTTGTAGGCACCTCAACGATGGGCGTCCATTCGGGGACACCGACTCGCTGAGAATGACGTGTTTAAAATCAAGCTGCTGGAGAAGTACAATGGACAGGAAGGCCAGTGTGCCCCGCAGAGGAAGGACGTACTCAGGACAGGTCTGCAGAGCCAAGGCCCTGGAGAAGGACCTCACGCTTGGTCAAGTGGAGGCGGGGCAGCGAAGGAGGGGGAGTCCTCACCGAGATGAACGGACGGATGGATGGACCAGCGGCTGAAGCAGTCGGCTCAGGAACAATGGTGGGGGGGCGGCAGTGTTTAGTCCTGCTGGGCTGAAGGTCGTTATGGGTCGGGCCGGCTGGCTCCGTGGCCGGCTGGCTCAGGACACATGGGGCCCTGGGGTCAATTCCCGCACAGGGCACCTGGTGCTCAGCCAGCAGCCAGGAGACTGCAGAGCCGCAGCAGCACTACCCGGGAGACAAGAAAGAAAGGCCTCTGGCCTTCAGCCGCTGAAAGTTGGGGTGCTTGTACCGGGAGCCAAATACACTCCCAGGTCCCATTGAGGTCACATGGGTATTTTGCTTCTCAAAATAATTTTGCTTTTGGGGAGACATGCACTGCCTCTCCTGCAGTAAACACCTACGCCCCTTATGGAGGGTTGTGGGCACAGAACCAAGGACCAGAATCACAACTGGGGCCTGGGGGTGGGGGGGACACAGGTGATCTCAGTCCATGTACCTGAGAAGGCAGGTGATAATGTGTCCTGGGAGAGGCAGCAGGTGGTCTGTATCCATGTGTCCTGGAAGAGGCAGTGGTCTTTTCCTGTGTCTCTCACAGACTGTGTCTGTGTCTGCAGAGGCAGGTGGTCCCTCTCCCCTGTAGAGCGGAGTGAGGTCAGGCTGTTCCCGGCTGGGTCCCTGGAGACCTTATTGAAACTCTTCTCTGCTAGTGGGCTGTGTCCTGGGAGAGGTGGGTGGTCTCTGCCCCTGTACCCACAAAGGTAGGTGCCCCCCGAGGTCTGGCTGAGATGGCCCCTGCTGGGGGCAGTGTGGCCTGGGCGCTGCTCTTCAGCCAGCGGCCAGGGAGCACCAAGAAGCTGGCCCTGATGCAGCAGTTCCTCGAGGCCCCGTCCATCCTGAGGAGCCACGATCACCTTTCACCTGCCTCCAAGGGGCAGTTAGCCCCCCACACTCACCCTGGCAGCCCCTGCCCCTCTCAGGCTTCCTGCCAGGAACCAGCCCCACTGCACTACCAAGGAGCCCAACCCCAGCAAAGCCTGGGCCGCAGGTGCCCCACCCAGGCTCTCATCCTCCCAACCCAAAGAATCCCAGAGACGTCAGAGGGCCCCCAAATGCAAGGAAACGTACACAAATGGGGGGCAAGTCTCTGGGATCCCAAGCCCTCTGGAATGGGTCCAGCCTAGCTCCAGGCACTGTCCCCCACCCACCCGCCTACACCAAGCCCACCAGCACCAAGCTGAGGCCAGCCAACAGCAGGACAGGGTGCCACGGCCTTAGCGGTGTCTGAGCCTGTCACCCTTTATAGGGCAGAAGGTCCACTTTTCCTCTCAAGAAGCCTCTGGTGGCTTCGCAAGGTCAGCGGTTCAAATCTGCCAGCCAGCCCATGGGAGAAAGAGGAGGCCGTCTACCTCGGAAACCCACGGACCACGTCTAAGGAGTGGGCCTTGCCGGCCGTGGCTTCCAGTCTGTGGCCTTTCAGAGTCCCGTCTCCTTTCTATCCCTGCGGAGAGGGGCAGCCAGTGAAGGGGTTCAACAACTGAGAGCACAGAGCCAGGGGCCCAGAAGGGCGTGTGCGTGAGATGGGGAGGGGGATGCTGCCCGTGGTCAGCAGCTCACTGGACAGAGGGAGTGTGTCAGCCTGAAGGTCTACTTCTGAAAAGTCAGCCCCTGAAGACTGCGGGGCACAGTCTGCTCTAGGGGTGCTGGGGGTGGGGGTGGGGTCGGCGCGGAGACTACTCTTGCTTGACTTACTGTTTCTATGCTGTTTTGTGGGACACTTGGAGCAGCTCCCAGGTCTGGGTCTCCTGTGGGTGCTGCAGGACAGCGGCCTGGTCCGAACCCCTGTCACGTGGGACACCCCCTCATGACGCAGCCCTCAGTCTCAGTTGGGGCACCTGGCCTCACAGACCCTCCCTCTCCTGCAGTCCCCTGCATAGCTCTGATTCCTCCTGCAGATCACCTTCCACTGGGAGAGGGGCCCTGGACACTGGGGTCAGGACCAGGTCCTGGGGGACGGGATTGCAGGAAGCAGCCCAGCCCTTCCTGGAAGCTAGGGAGAGACCCTCAAGTGACACTCATCACTCACTTCCCGAGACTTTCTCAAGGACCAAGACCACCACCGTGCACGGTCTCCCATGGGCACCACCTCCAGAGAAGTCCCCCCCACAGAGAGAGTGCATCTTTGAGTCTGTTTGGGGAGGGGAGGCCTACTCTCTTCTACCTTTGAACCAAAGTACTGCAAATCCACCTCTGGGGGGGGGGGGGCAGAGATGGAGGGGGAGGAGGGTGCACTAGTGCGGACTGTGATTACACAACCCACTTTAAAGATGAGGGGTGGGGAGGGGGCGGGACATGCCCTGAACCAGATTGTGGTGGCCATGAAGGCACCGCTCTTCTTGCATGAGACGGAGCAATGGAAGTGTGTGGCATGTGGATTCGGTGCCAATAAAAATGTAGCACTAACCGGACCCATGAACTCTCTTCCCCTCAATGCCACCCCGCCTGCCCCTCTTTCCATGCACACGGCTCCCCGTCCGAGCACAGAAAGTCCATGGGGACACAGACAGCACCCTTGCTGATCTGCAGCAGTGGAACCGGTGCCCCAAGCGAGCGAGGCGCCACTCCCTCCCTCACTGGCTGCACCCCCCACACACACACAGGCAAGCCCCCACCCCCACCACCACCCCCACCCCCACCACCCCGGCTGGGCCTCCCAGCCAGAGACAGAAAATCCAGAGGCCCAAGTTCCCGCTCCCACCCACCCCGGGCCTGTCGGCTTGTCAGGCAAATTGAAACCTAAAAACATTTCCGGTTAAACTCAGCCCAGCAAGCGGGGGTGGGGGGGAGTTCATTTCTGAGACACACACCTCCTCCTCCCCCAACCGGTTTGTTGACCCACGAAGGCCGCGGGCACCAAGCCGGGCCTGGGCTTCTGGGCTCTAGGAGGGCGTGTCTGCTGCTGGGAGCTGTCACGGGGAGATTCTAGAACATTCCGAGGGGCTCTGGAGCCCTGCGGGGCCACAGGCTACTTCTGAGCCAAGCCCGTTAAGCCAAAGGGCCAAGGGGTCCTGGGTTCACTGACCCCATCACCTGCCCGCACCTCCCCTCCATGGGATTCCAGGGGACTCTGCCAGAGCCCCCATGCGTTCTGCTCTGCTTTCTGCCTGGGAGGGTGGGGGGCTTCCAGTCCCACCGGAGGCCCCGGGGACTTTGGGCAGAGACCTGCAGCTTCCCCACCTGCAGGGACACCAGCGCATGCCCCCACCCCACCTGGCCAGCTGGCGGGAGGCTCCTCGCCGCCTGGAACAACGTGCCTGCCTGCGCAGCGGCCGCGCTCCCAGCCCCGCCCGCTCCCCGAAGGGCCGGCGCCTTTACAGCGGAGCCGGGTTTATTTAAACAGCTGCTGGGCCGGGCGGCCGATTGATGCGCGCAGGCGTGGGCCGTCGGCGGTGGGTGGCTCGCGCAATTTGTAAACACCGACAGGTATGAAGTGAGCGTGTCATTCAATTAATTCCTCTCGCTTTCCTCCCTCGCCCCCCTTCCCTTCTCCCCCCCCCCACCCGCGAGAACGACCCGTGATGAATGACCCGCAGGCCGGTGGTGAAGTCACTCTGACGCGCGGCATTTACATATTTCTGGGCCTTTAAATAGCATTTCCTACTTGCAGACGGGCCGTGCTTTTTCCCTCTTTCTTTCGCTCTTTTTAATCATCACACACCCCCAAAATAGACAGCGTCCTCGTTCCTGGGAAAAGGCACCAGGCTGGGTTTTCTGGCTGGCGCGCAGACGCGGGCGCGGGCGCTGGGAGCTGGCGGAGCGGAAAGGCGGTGGGGTTTCCCCCGCGGACCCCGCTTCTGGGCACTCACCCATATAAATAGAACGGATGACGCGGTCTGCAGGAAACAGCCCCGGCAGCCGCGCCGTCGCCCCAAGAACTTGAGGGTGCGCTGGAAGGCCTCTTCCGAGCTCCAGCGTCCAGTGGTGTGGGGAAGAAGGCGCACGTGGAAAAGGTGTCGTGGTGTGTGCTCAGGGCTAGAAACGAAGTCCAGGCTTTTTCAGGGGTGGGGGGTCCGCCAGGGGGTCTGTAGGTGCTGATCCTACAGTGAGCCCAGCTGCCCTGCCACCGCCTCTGTTCACGAAAGACAAAGTCATGCAGGGAAGCGGCTGCTTAGCTGTCCCTGCAGGCTCCCGCCGGCTGGGGCCCCGCCAGTTCCCTGGTCACCTGAACCGAGGGCCAAAGGCATCTTTTCTCCCCTACATGGGAGTCAGCCCCTGGTCAAAAGCCATGAGAACCCCTCCATGCCCTTTGGAATTTTGTCCAGAAGGTTCTGTGGGAAGGGCTTCATGCATTCCAGCCAGGGG
>PVJH01044080.1:0-13166 GCA_004026705.1 Nesogale talazaci | reverse complement strand
AGGAGGCCCAGCCCCACTGCTGGAATTGAACCTCCGTCCCAGTGGGCCGCAGTCCCGCGCACAACCACTACGCCACCGGGGCTCAGCCCAGGAAAGTGGTCTTATATAGAGACCCTGGTTCAGAAATGTGGAGCCCGGGTGGCAGAGAGGCCATGTCGGTGTCTGCACCACAGGTCTGAAACCACTAGACCCTCCTTGGGCAGAGAGAAGAGGCTTTCAATTTCGATAGAGAGTTTCAGCCAGTTCCAGGTGCCCCTCCAAAAGAGCTTCAGCCTAGGAAACTCAGTTCAGCCACAGCTGACTCAAGGGCAGGTGAGTTTAGTTTTTTGGTAACGAATGTGAGGCATGTACGGTGAGGACCGTGCAGAATCTAGACAAGTATTTGGTGAACTGGTTGGGCCGCGGTGGCGCAACCTCTCTGGCCTGTGCACCTACATGTGCCTCTTGTCAGGAGAGTGTCATTTTAACGTCCCCTCCCCAACAAAGCCTTCATGAGCATCCTTCGTCACCCACCCCGGCTTCATCTACCGCACAGCACACGTGACTGCAAAACTGCGCTGACTTTTGTACTACAATGAAGGCTTCTCGAGTGGTTCGAATTTTCTCGATGACCACCGTATCCCGGCGCCGGGGGCTTGCGTTAATACATATTTATTTAGGAAAGGAAAAAAAAATCGAAAGAGATGGTACGGGAACACACAAAAGTCCTGGCAAGGGAAAGAGCTCCGCCCAAGGACTTCAATCCCGGCCTCACGCGGGTCCCGCGGCCCCGCCAATCCGCCCACCCCGGACCGGATTCGTTCGGTAGCATTCGAGGGGGGCGGGGACGGGGGGGGGCGGCGTGCAGCGTCACGTCCGCCAGGTTACCTGTGGGGCTGGGGGCGAACCGCACTCGCACCGCAGCCCCGGAATCCGTGCCCACGCTGGCCTTGCGCCGTGCCACGGGGCGGCAGAAGGCCGCCGGCGACCTCCCGGGGCTCAGCAGGCTCTTCAGAAGCACCGCCATGGAGCTTGTGTGTGCACACGTGGGTTTCTGGGCATCACTTCCGGTTGTTCCTCCCAGCCAATCAGCCTCCGCCACAGCAGCCCCAACCCCGCCCCCTTAAAGTCACAGTCCGTCTGGCTGGCGCGCCCACGACCTCCCCACCCCCTCAGACGACTGCAAGTCTATCGGCCACTAGGGGGCAGAGTGCTTTGCGCCGTCGATTTCTGGGACCCGCCCCCTCGGCTCGAGAAAGCTAAAGCGTGGCAGGGGCCGGCCCGGGAAGCGGAGGAGGCGGGTCTCCATAGAAACCTCCACTTGTTTCCGGCCAGGTTGTGCGAGATTAGGGGCTGCTGCGGGGGCCAATCTCAGTCAGCTCGCTTTTTCCCAGCGGCCTGTGCGAGAGCGGTGGGTGTTGTACACAATCATCATGGCGGCGGCCGGGGCCCCGGATGGTGAGTGTGGAGCGGGTGGTGGGCTCCCGGGGAGGGCCCGAGGGGAAGCGGGCGCCGCGGTCGGGGGGACGCGGCCTGGCCCGGGAGGAAGCCCCCTCGTCCGGGAGCGGCGGTCCGACGGGGCTCGGGGAGAGTCCGGCCCCCGGCCCAGCCCGCGGCGAGCGCCCACCCCCTGCCCCCTTTGCAGGCTTGGAGGAACCTGGCATGGACACGGAGGCCGAGGCGGTGGCGGCCGAGGCGCCCGCGCGGCCTCTCAACTGTGTGGAGGCGAAAGCCGCGGCGGGGGCGGCGGCCGAGGACCCGTGCGCCGCGCGAGGCAGCCTGCAGCCGGCCCCGGCCCAGCCCCCCGGGGACCCCGCGGCCCAGGCCTCGGTCAGCAACGGCGAGGACGCGGGCGGCGGCGCGGGCAAGGAGCTGGTGGACCTGAAGATCATCTGGAACAAGACCAAGCACGAGGTGAAGTTCCCGCTGGACAGCACGGGCTCGGAGCTCAAGCAGAAGATCCACGCGCTCACAGGTACGGGGGCAGGGCCCATCGGGGGCCGGCGCCCTTCGGGGAGCGTCCTGACCTCGGCCCTCCAGAGTCCTCAGGGCTAAGGCGCCCCCTGCCCGGATTGGGGGGGGGGGGCGGGGAACGAGGCCTGGGATCCTGGAGTACGACGTCAGCCGCCGAGCTGGGCTGGGAGCCCAGTCTGCCGCCTGGTCCCGAGCTTGGCGCACGAGCTTTAATAAGAATCACCCAAGGCGCTGGGTAATCCCCAGCTCGCAGGCCCTTCCCCCTGGAGATTCTGATTCAGGGAGTCTGGCCTGCGGCCAAGGATTTATTTTTAGCAAATATCTGAAGTGGTTCTCGTCGGGAAAGTGTAGGAAAGACCGCGCGCAGCCATCGTGCAGGCCCCATCACTGACGCTCCAACTACTTTTCTTTATCTTGGGCATGGCACTTTACCTTTCGAAGGGCCTTCGTTTTTCTGTATAGCTTGTAAGCACCACAGACCAGAGAGACGCTGTGTTTCTTAGGGACCTCGGTCTCTCCGGCACCTGTGGGTTCCCAGGATTTGAGTGAGTGAGGAACTAGAAGGGAAGGTGGGGGCTAATAATTAGTGTGCAGTTACTGATGTGCAGGCCCTGTGGTGTGAGAGCCATCTTGAACTCTCAAGTATTTCCGCCCAGCCTAGACTAGGGCCATGAGGATGCAGCTCTTCCATAACCGCATTTTAGTGGCAGGAAAGGCTTGATGCCTTTTCAGTGATTTAACAGCTGTATGTATAACAAGTAACTGGTTGCAGGGGTTGACCTAGTTATTTCAAAGCCAGGGCAGATTTACAGACTATTAAAGGGCTTCTTCTGTGATTGTGACTTCTTAGAATTCGCTGACTGCCTATAGTCTGCACCAAGTGTACTGTGGTCAGCCTTTCTCTTCAGGAACTGCCATCGTGCCCGTGAGCATGCATGCAGCGAGCATGAACAACTGATTGCTTGATTGCCAACCTAAGGAAGGGTTGGAAGTTCAGGTTCACCCAGTGAGTGCCTAGGGAGGAGAAAGGCCTGGCAGTTGACTTCAGAAACTCAGTCACTGTCAACCTTGCAGAGCACAGTGCTACAGATTCACGTGATTTCATCATGAATTGAAATCGACTAGACAGCCACTGGTGACCACTCTCTTTATGGCAAAGACTTGAATACTGAGGTTTAAAGAGATGGTAAGCTGCCCGAGTTCACAGTTTGTGAGTGGTAGAGCCAATATTTACACCTGGTTTGTTGCCAAGAGGCGCTAGTTATTACTCCTTTTCTTTCATCGTCAGGAGCTCGATGGTGTGCTGCTGGGTGAATATTGAACTGGGAACTGAAAGGTTGTCGGTTTAAGCCCAGCGGCTGCTCTGCAGGAGAACTTTGAGGCTGTCTGGTCCCATAAAGACTTACAGCCTTGCAACCCTCGATGGGGTTGGCATGAGATCAGTGCAACTCGATGGCGGGGGGTTGGTTTGGTGTTTGTTGTTCACGTGCCGTGTTCTGCCTTTCTTCCTAAGGTCTCCCGCCTGCCATGCAGAAGGTCATGTATAAGGGACTTGTTCCCGAGGATAAGACATTGAGGGAAATGAAAGTGACAAGCGGAGCCAAGATCATGGTAGTTGGCTCCACGATAAATGACGTGCTCGCAGTAAACACACCCAAAGATGCTTCCCAGCAGGACTCAAAGGCAGAGGAAAACAAGAAGGAGCCTCTGTGCCGGCAGAAAGTAAGTCCTTTGTGATTGTCGGTCTTGAGAAGTTAGAGGCTTTGTCCTCTCGAGCCGTGGCTGGCTACATTCTCCCTAGAATAAGCTCCTTTTCGGACAGGGCCCATGATGGAAATTTATGGCAGCAGTTGGGTGCGGCTGGCTGTTGAGTGGAGGTGACAAGGACCTGAGATTTGCAGCTTGGTCTCATCTGGCCGGTCAGTGCGTCTCAAGTCTGCCCACCTTGGGATACAGCCCTCGTAAAGGCAGGTGTCAGAGCAGCTAACAAAAGGCATCCGGCCTCACTTTCCCTCTTCCCTTGGGTGCCAGAGAAAACTGCCTTTCCTGGAGTTAAGCGCCCCTTTTGTCTAAGTGCTTCCCTTTGATTTTGCTTGGTGGCTTTCCCCAAGTCAGCAAGCCCAGTTCTGAGGAGGCAGGGAAATCACAGCATTCAGAGGTTCCTCTAAAACCGGCCCTTTTCAGGAAACCACACGAAGCTGACGGGGAAGATAGCGCTGATTTTCCTTTTTTTTTTTTTTTTTCCCTTTCCCTCCTGACCCATGAAACGGAGGTGTGATTTTTTTTTTTTTTTCACATTCCCTGTTGCTCCTTTGGATGGAAGGGATCAGGCCTTGTCTGTTCACATCACCGCTATGGACAGCTTACGGGGTGTCCTGTGGACGGGGCAGGCGGGGAAGCTCAGTGGTGTGCTCTCATCACCCCCTGCTCGTTGCTGCGGAGCCTCAGAGCCGTTGGGGTGACACCAAAAGGGAGACGGATCACTCCTCGGGTCTGAGTGGAGTCCCCACCTTGCTCCAACGTGAGTCTCAGGGACCAGGGGCACCAGAGCATACATAGGTGGTCAGCAGAGTGAGAAGCACACCATCTTGACGAGCAGATCTGTGATTACCATTCATGGTTCCCCAGCCCAGGAGACATCTTCAAACCACACTTGGGTTCCACCATTTGAAAAAAACCTGACCAGAGCAGACGGGCTGGATGTTAGTCTCATTTGTCACAATTAATGGAACTAGGCATGTTTTTATGAGGTGTCACAAAAATATTAATGTGTTTGATAACATGGTGCTGCCCTAGACCCTTTGGGGATGTTTTTTAAAATTATGCTGCTTTTATCAAACCGAAACTGAATTACGAGACGCCTATCCAGGAAGGATTCAGTTAAACGTTTGTAAGCGCCTGTCAGCATCTAAAAGCTTTTTATTTGGACATGTCTCTCCCCTCCCCCCAACATGGGTATGGGGTCAGCAAATTGGGTTCACTTATCCTCTGCCATGCATGAAATAGCTATGTGAGATGTTTGTATTGGTCACACCCTTTGAACATAGCCTGCCACTTAAATACAGGTTTGAAGTTACTAGTAGAAGCTTGACAGGCCTAGAACTGCCCTCCACAGTGCAGGGAGCATTCTTCAAACGCACTCGTAAGCCGTGACTCACTCAATGCCTCCGACCCAGGCTGCTTTGTTGTATTAACGCCAGCACTGAGAAGGACTCAACTCCCTCGCTTTCTAGTGTTCGGCCCATCCCTTCTTTGCTACGCTTCGGTCTAGCAAGCTTTTGAACTGGCTCTTGGCCATCTGGTGTTTCAAACAAACAGACAGATCAGTAACTTGCTACCATCGAGTTGATTCTGGTTCATAGCGACCCTTTAGGGCATGGTAGAACTGACCCTGTGGGTTTAAGGACAGTTAGATGTGTAACTCTTGCTCCTTCCTTACCCTGTAGCTCCAGCTCCCCCACTCCCCCCACCCCACCCTCCTAAAAAGGATTCTACCTAAAAAGCAGGCGGAAAACAAAACCCAGGTGTTTGGGCCAGGCAAGAGCCCTCTTAAAGAACGGGGGAGGGGAGGAGTTGAGGAAGAGGCTTAGAACATTGACCGCACTATCCAGCTATAAAGTATTGCCTGGTCCTGTTTGGGAATTTGGCTTAGCAGTTTCCTGTTCAGCTGGGTTTGGGATATAGACCAGGAAGCCTCCATGAGATACTGAACCAGGTGTCTGTTGGAGAACTGCCCCTGCAGGCTGGCTGGCGGATGACCGGCAGCGCTGTCGTGTCCTTGGGATTTGAAGCGGACTGCCAGGACCATCATTTTGCACCAGGCAACAAGACACATCCTTGTGGCTCTTCTCTGTAGCCTGATGTTGAATGTTTGCATCGGTGGTGGAGGCAGAGAGCACAGTCTGTGCCTGGCAGTCTGACGTTCTTTTTGCCCAAGAGGGACCGTGTCTCATCCAGTAGCCTCATGTGGCTGATGAAAATTCTATGGACTGGACAACTCCATTCTTGAGTGCAGCAGCCTCGTTTCAAGGGCCGAGTGGGCACAAATAGCTGGTGGTGACTGTGGGCCACACAGGCAGAGGCGAGCTTCCATCATTGCTCTGGTAGGGCAAGCACTGCTCTGCAGTGTCGAAGGACCCATAAAATGGAAGTCGGCAAAACGTACGGACCAAAGCACTGAGGGCTTCTTTATCCCGTTTTCCAGAGAGGTAATCATAGGGAGGGCTGACAGACTGTAGCCAGTCGCTTCACTTATTTTCTCCTAACTCACATTACAGCAACACAGGAAAGTGTTGGACAAAGGAAAACCCGAAGATGTGATGCCATCAGTCAAGGGTGCCCAGGTGAGCCACACTCCTTGGTGACCGCCCTGCACAGCCAGGAGCCAGCCCTGCATCCGGAGATAGCGGAGCTAGGTCTTTGCCTTCAGTTGCACCTTTTCATCTGGCTGTGTGTCTGGGCCCGCCCTCTCTGACCACACTCTCGTGTCTCCAGGAGCGCCTGCCGCCAGTCCCCTTATCTGGCATGTACAATAAGTCTGGAGGGAAAGTGCGGCTCACCTTCAAGCTTGAACAAGACCAGCTGTGGATCGGCACGAAAGGTACGTGCGCTAGTGCCTCCCCAGCTTCCTGCCTCCACGCCCCCAAGGCACGCACTGTGGTGCAATTCCAGTGATCGTCCTGACCTATCTCTCTCTCTCTCTCTCTCTCTCTCTCTCTCTCTCTCTCTCTCCTGTGCTTTGCCTGCTTCTGGCTTTCGATTTTGCTTTCAGATGCTTGCCTTTTGTCTGGACCCTCTGCCCCCATTCTCTGTCCACTCTCAGTGCCAGTCTATGAAACATTGGCTCTTCGGTTGCACAGAATCACAGGTCCCAAACATGTGGCCCAAGAGCCGTGTCTGGTCCACAGGGAAGAGTTTATGGGTGTACACATGATCTGAAATAAAACCCTGAGATTTCACAAAATCCGATTCTCTTCTCCCCCCCCCCCCCCCCTTCCTTTTTTGGCTTCTCTTGAAAAATAACAAAAGATCCAGCCCACGTGGGCCTGTTTTCTCTCATGATGACAGTCAGCTGCAGCTGGTAGTGGTTCCATGGGCCATGCCACGGTACCCACTGCTCCCATTGATGTGACCTGTAGCCAGCGTCAGCCACTATGCACGCACCTGTCGAGTCCTGGTAGGTCAAGAGTTGGGACTCTGTGCTAGGAGGAGTTTTCCTGGTTGCTGCCTCAGAACCTGGTGCTTCTGCTCACCCTGCCCCTGCCTATGCACTGCTTCCGGGTCAGGCTTACTGTGACGTAGCTCTCAACTGCCCTCCCTTCTCCCTCTCCCAGTGGCTACTTAAATGGCCTTGCTAGTCATAGTCCAGAAAATGTCCCTTTCTTTGTCATCATATTGTGTCACTCCACGGGCCCCAGTGTCTTTAAACTTTTTGTTAAAAGCACGTTAACTTACCTCTTTGCTCCATCTGTGTTCTTGTCCGTCCTATTTGTCTTCCATACTGGGTTTTCTTTAATATTTTTTTGTCCGTGATTTTCTTTGCCCCCAAACCTGGCTCTCTAAGGCCCCAGTCCATTGCCTAAATCTAGTGTCCAGGTGCTCAGCACAGAGGTCCTGCTGGAAGTTTGGGCCCAGCGCCCTGCCCTGCTTGCTGTGTGCCCAGTGTGTTTGCCCTGCGTCACTCCCTCCACTTCTCAGTACGCTTTGCACAGCTCCGGGCCTTGGTTCACACTGCCCGTACCTGGAATGCCTTCTTCCCTCCTTGTTAGAGTCTCCCACAGCCCTACTGGAATGCCCTCCTGGTACTCCTCACCCGCCAAATGATTGGCTGCCGCTTCTATTCACAGAGCGCTCCTCCATTCGAACCCGTGAGCGCTCATTACTCTCTGACTTGTCTGTCCCTGTTAGGTTCCCGGAGGGAACATGCCTGTTTCTGGCCAGCACTGTAGGCATTCAGTGTGCGAGGTAAATTCTGCAGAGAAGTATAGGGGGGCCTCATCAGCGCTGCTTATTAATTGGCTTCCAAAGTAGACTGTTGAGTCTGCGACTACCTCCATTGGGACCACAGCTTTGTCGAAAATAGTCAAGGTACGGGTGGTGGGGAGGCATCCTATCATTCACTGAATTTTCTTATTTTTCAACCTTGGGCTGGTTCTGAAAGACAAATGCCAAAGTGCTTGATTCCCCCCCCCCTTTTTTTTTTTTTCTTAAAAATGTGATAACTTGCTATATTCTTCATTTCACCCTGGACTCTAACTGCATGGTTAAATACTTTCAGGCTTCTGCAGTTTTCCAAGGCCTTGGGTCCCTGTGCTGGGCCAGATCATTCTGCCCGCCTGTCCCCTGTTCACCCCAACCCCCTTGCCTTTCTCAGTCGTAGCTGCCCTGCCTTTTGTCAGAACCTCACGCATTAATGACTAGGTGACTTTGTCGTTCTCTCTCCCGGCATTGACTCGTTGGCATCCTGCCCCTGGCTGGTCTTCTCCCCGCTCCTATGGGAAGCCTCCGTGAAGGCAGACCAGGGGGGTGGCGTCGTGGGTAAAGGCGGGCAGCTCTGAAGGAGGGCTGCCCTTGTACGTGGTCGTTGGTTTCTTGGGAAGATTGTTGGTGTGTGAGTTGCACAGAAAGCAAGTCGATATTGCAGAGACAAAATGAGCAGATTCTCCCATACCTGTATTGCAGGTTTTGTGTTAGCTTGTAGGAACAACCACTTCCTGCTTTGGCGTAGAGGAAGAGCTCTGGAAAAAGCTTGAGGTATTGGGCTTTGAGGGTTGCTGAAAACTTCATTACCAGACTTCTTAAAGATGGGGCCTAGAACCTACTCACATCTTCAGAGGCTGACCAAGGCTTTAAAGAGTTGCCATTTGTACTCCCACCCGAGACGGCTCAGGACCCTGTGGGGGCTGGCACGCTCTTCTCACGTGTCCAGGAGTCCTGTCCAGGCATGGTGTGAGCACTCAGAGGACAGTGTGTTCAGAGAGTTGGCAGCAAGCCGCAGGCTTCACATGTCTGCTGGCAGGAAAGTGGCCGGCCACGGGCTTCCTACCCATGTCCTTGCCCGGGTGAGCGGGCTGCTCTAGGTTTAGGCCTTCCAGGCCCGACTGTGTAGGAGGCAGAGCTCAGAGCCTCAGGCACCACAGAGCAAGAAGCACAACTCCAGGCACGTGGACAGGAAGCTGCCCATGAATGGGCATTTGGCCATTTTTCAGAGAGCATTTTGAGTCTAATTCGAGCTGACTGCTGTCACTCAGGACTGAGAGACAAGAATCGGTAAACCTTGTTCAGTTTTCAAGAGAAGCCAGAAATCAGATTTTCGTGTGAAATCTCTTAACATTTCAAGAACACAAGCAGTTTTTAAAGTTTGTCGTAGAGATGACTGCTTTATCAGGTGTTGCATCCAGCCAACCGACTTGCACCCTGAGTGGAGTCTGACTCAGTGGCCTGACGTGGGGTTTCCAAGACTGTAAATCTTGACAGGAGCAGATGCCGTCCTCGTCTGAGAAGTAGCGCCTGGTGGGTTTGAACTGTCAACCTTGTGGCTCGCAGCCCAACACTCCACCCACCTGCCACCTGCGCTCCTGCAGGTGTTGTTGCCTAGAGCCACTGAGTAGTCTTCGGCAGGCCCCCACTTTTCTGAGATGGGTAAAAAGGACGTAAAATCCCCCCCCAAGCTCCAGCCAGACTAGAACCCGGGCCTCTAAATTCCTAGTCAGTTTCTGTCCTGCCTGTTGTCAATTTCTACCTTTTTTTCAGGTTTTTTTCTTTCTGAGAAAGTTCTCCATGAGGTTTTCCCTAAAAATAGCTGGCTGAGAGTAGCCCTCTGGACTCGAGGCCTCTGCTTCTTGCAGACGGGCACGTCCTATGGGGCAGGGCAGGGCTTCCACCCCCTTCTCCTTCCCCCAGCCCCGCTGCACTTGGCTCACTGCCAGCACCCCCATCTCACTCCAGGCTCCCTCGCTGCCTCCTCTTTCTTATCTGCCATTCTTAAAGTTGTTGCAAAATGCCGTGGACACCATGGGATACGTAGTACCCAAAGTGCTTATCACCAGGGCTTATAAATGTTTGAAGGGCATCTTAAAGTGTGTGTAGCTGGAAGGGGGGTGGTGGGGAGGGGTTTGCAGGGAGGGGGTGGGGTGGGGGTAAATAAGCACTGTGGAGAGATAGTAAGTCCAAACCCCTTGAGCAGGCCAGGGCAGCATTGCTGGATCTTGGTTCATGGTCCCGTTCACTCTCTAACCCAGATACTAAAGATTTTAGCCCACAGTGGGGGAGAGAGGAATTTCTCTCGTATTTAATAATCGTCACACTTTAAAAATCAAACCAGGACAGAGATAGCTATCTTTGCTCGCACAGAGCCTTAAGAGACCATCCAGAAGCTCAGTTCCCCATTTGCTGCCAAGGAAAGGCACAGAAGACCCTTCTCATTGAATTCCCGAGAGGCCAGGGTGTCTCAGAGTGTAGATTCCACAGCACCCCGCCCTCAGGAGGGACTGCCGAGTCAGAGCAGGTGGGCCGTTGAATAATCACTGTAATCCCTCTCAACTTAGAGCGGACTGAGAAATTGCCCATGGGCTCCATTAAAAATGTGGTCAGTGAACCTATCGAAGGACACGAAGACTACCATATGATGGTAAGTAGTGCTGGCTGGGCCGAGCCTCCCACGAGACCCTGCTTCCGCTTATTCTAGCAGGGATTGAGAAAACTCCGTCTGTAGTGGGCACACTCTTCCAATCATGTTCTCTTCATCTTCCTAGAACTTGTTCATGACGCCATTCCGAGTTCCATCATTCTGCAGCCTCGTCCCTTTCTGGCCATTTTAGAGGGGTTAGGTTTTTCTCTCGTGTCTTTCAGAAATACCTCTTTTGCCTCCCTCTTACTTTGTAATATTTTGTTTCTAGCTCAGGAAAAATAAATATAGGGAGAAGGAATGATTTCTGCATATTTGGTTATAAAATTCATCTTGCTTGAAAAAACTCCTTCCACCAACCTGGGTGAGGGTGGCAGAGGTCTCTTTCCTGTAGCGGTCATCTTCCCACTGGCAGTCGGCTGACGGCTGAGGGCAGTGAGGATGGCCTGGGGGTCGTGTGTGTTGAAGAAGAGTCGACTCTGAAGAGGGCAGGGGACTCCTCAGCGGCCCACTCTCACGGGATGATGGGAGGCGACGGCTGCAGAGAAAGGACTCCATACCCAGAAGAAAGGAGCCAGCTAGGCCACCCACTTCTCTCTTCCCAGCCCTGTTCACAGGACGGGCTGCTTTCAATATGCATCTCTGCCAACTCAGCACCCCAAGTTGCTATGACGGAGGGTAACGGCAAGGTAGGCCTTCTGCCAGGCCCCATGTGAGGAGGCTTCCACTAGAGAGGCAAAGATGAGGGACTATCTGAAGGAAGGAACTGCTCGGGATCTGCTAGCGGTTAGGGTCGCAAGAGGTGCCAGGAGAAGGGGGTCCAGCGTTGTAGCAGTTCTCTGCCAGGCTCACCACAGGTCCCCACTTCCCCTGGAGAGGGGCCTAGCTTCTGGATGACCATTACTCTGCCCAACAGATCTAGGGCCTCATTACAGTCTCTAAGCTGTTGGGGGTGCTGTGTTCTTCAAGTGATGACACTCCCTGAGACCTCTTGTTAGTCCACGCTCTGTGATCTTTAAAACAAGGATTGCAGGCTGCTGGACTGACAGCTTTTGCATGCTCGGCTTTTTTCTGTTTCAAATTTAGATATTTTCTACTGGGTTCCTCGCTCCCTTTTGAAACATGTGCTCCCCATTTGCCCCTAAAGAGTTCTTAATTCCAGTTTTGCAGCTGCCTGGTCATAGGGACTTAAAACATCTGTGTGGGGAATTTTGAATATATTGTAAGGGCTGGGGTAACTGGGCAATGACAGCATTTAGCCTAAAGGTTCTGTTCTGTCTGGAGTCATTCTTGGCAGAGGGTGGTTCACTGAACCCCTCCACCCCCTTCTCTCAAGACCAGATAGAACCACTTTACCTTTGTCCTCGAACCAAAGTCTTCATTTCCCGGTTTTACAGATGGCACCTCAGTTGACGGTATGTCATCATTCACATTAGACAAATTCGCTTGGCTGTGGCTTTTCATTTTAAAAATGTTTAGAATACAGGAAGCAGTTGTACTCTTAACACATCCAGATAGCCATCACCAAGAAGTGACCATTACAAGTAGTAACAGCGATGGCTTTCCCGTTGTCTCCCCCCTCCCCTTCACCATTATTGTGAATTTCCCATGTGTGCCCTGCCATCTCTCTCCGCTTTTCATGTCCTTATCAATTCATGAGAAACAGAGTATTGTGTTTGTTCAGCTGACGTAAGTAATGTCCTGGTGTGCATTGTTCTGTAACTTGCTTTTGGGGGGTGGGGTGCGGCCAGGGTAGGCATTAGGTCTGTTCGTATTCTCTCTAAATCCAGTTCATTCCTTCTAACAATCACCCAGTGTTCATATGGAGGCCCCATCAGCTCTTAATTATCCATTCTCCTATTGTTGGAAATGTAGCTCATTTATAGCTTGTGTTTCTGACGATGGAAATTTGATGTATTTCCCTGTGCATGTGTGGTGGCGGTTCCAGGGCAGTGGTTCTCCAGCTGAGGTCTTCGGCTACAACCCTGTAGCAGCACCCCTGACCTTGTTAGAAATGCAGATTCTCAGGCCCCGGGCTTACCCAATCAGTCTTGGGGGGAGCGGGGGGCACACATCAAGATGCTTAAACGTCCTGAGGTTGCCTCAAGCTTGAGAACCACTGAGTTAGGGTTAGCTGTGCTAAACTTTTTTTTTTTTTTTCTTTTAATGACTTGTCCTAATGCTGCCTGTGTCCAGTGTTTGGTGGTGGATTTGCCTTCCCCTGTTAAGGAATTCACTTCCCACCTTTCCCTGTGTGTGGCTGTGCCTCCGCAGCCTTTCGACAGCTGAAGTGCCGCTTGGTTTTCCTTTTTCCCTTCCAGGCGTTTCAGTTGGGTCCCACGGAAGCCTCTTACTACTGGGTGTACTGGGTCCCAACTCAGTATGTGGACGCGATCAAAGACACTGTGCTGGGGAAATGGCAGTATTTTTGAAAGCACTTTCACCTCTGGCCCAGGAGACTGACCCAAAGGGAAGGACATTGCCGGGAGAGGCCTGCAGCATCCCTGGATTTCAGAGTTCTGGAACGTGGTTCAAAAACGCAAAACAAAAAGCAAAACCGATAGCCGATCTAAGGTGATGTGTTGAC